>QLTV01003648.1:948052-961856 GCA_003457575.1 Thermophis baileyi
ATATTGCAAAGGATGTATCACAGTAAAAGGGATACTCAGGTAGTTGGAGGGAACTCTGAATGTGGGTCTTCAAATACAAGTATCTGAAGAATATTAAATTATTTGACTGATGTCTCTTCCAGTGATGAAGGGAGGAGTGTTAGAAGATTCATGACTGGGAGAGCCATGTTAACAAGGTTAGCCAACGAATAGGCATAGCAACTGAGTCAGCCAATGGGAGCTACCCACTTCTGAGTCTGTGCAGAGGATGAAACTGAAAACTTAGCTTAAGGCTGGGCGTGGTTCCAGTCCCACTCTGCTTTTTGTCCTCTCTGTGCTTGTCTGCTGCTGAAATGAAACTAACTCCTGCTTGTGTTTACTTGAAGAAATAATCTGCCTGTGGTATTGTATGTATATATTACTATGTTTATAAAGAAGTTATTGAATCCAGCTGAATCAGTCATCTGTGTGTGCTTCTGGTTTTGATTTTTATGCAACAAACTTGATAATATGTACCTACAATGATTTAAAGTCTTTAAACATTTCTTAGTCTAGTTTCTTACAAGCACTTTTCGATGTTCCATGCTGTGCTTCATTGCTTTAATCCTCATGGAAGTTAGTATGATTCCACCGGAGGCAAGAATCTGCATTTGCTGACTCCCTTCTTAGCTTAAATGCCTGCTTTCTGGCTTAAACGCTGGCCCCATTAATTCTCCTTGATGGTGTTTCATCAAGGTACAATACCTTGATATATATGCACAGTCATATATTTATCATTCTTTAACAATATCCCAATTTCTATGATGGACAAGTGGTCTATTTTTTTACTCACAAATTTGTAGCATATGTGATCAAAAATTCCCATCTACAGAAATTTTCATCTGAAGACATAAGGTGCCTTACTCATGGGGTGACTGTGTTATGAGGTTTCTTTATTCATTTATCCTACTGTATTTATCCTACTTTTTAAAAAAAACTTATCCTTTATATTGTTTTACCCTATTTTATTCAATTTTTCCCTTAAATGTCTTTAAGTACAGTTCATGACCAGCAAGGTAAGAAAAGAAAAATTCAGAACCAATGACCAAATACAACCAAGTCAGTGTAACAGTCGTAGGAAACTAAAAACTTTAGACTCTGGTTTTAAGTCTAAAGTTTTTGGTTTCCTACGATTGTTACACTGACTTGGTTGTATTTGGTCATTGGTTCTGAATTTTTCTTTTCTTACCTTGCTGGTCATGAACTGTACTTAAAGACATTTTGAATCTGAATGCTCTCACTATCTTTGAGATTATTTTATTCCCATGTGTGTGCATATCAGAAAGTGAGAAGCAGCAGAAAATTATACTAAATACGAAGGATTTGAGGGTATAAAGGGAACCAGTTGCTTAAATTCATACATTCCCCACTGTATCATTATGAAAAAAGATTGAATATATTATTGGACTGGATTAGCTAGCAAAATAAGAAATTTTGCAGATAATTTTAATGCAGCTCATTATAACTGGAAAACAAAGCGATGAAGGTGAGAGAAAGAGACAAAGAGTTATCTGTTCAACAATCTTAAAATATGTTTAATGCTGTTGATATTGTATGCCTGGTAGAAAGACAGCTAAGATCCCACATACTATTCTAATTGTGGCTACTTTTTTATTTTCTTTCAAATTTGCAAAGCTGTCTGCCTCTATTTCCTCCCTTAGTAGATAAATTTGTTCATTTTTCTTCAGGGGACAAGATTCCCTATCTATGAGTAATACTGGTCCCCACCCTGATTTCCCACTCCTACACATACATATTAATTGGATTGAATGAATATAAGACTAAATTGTAAAAAAAAAAAAAAGTAAATATCCCTGGGGTTATCTGGAAAAGACCATTCTGTGAACAGGACCTTCCCAAGTCAGTTTGATGAATGATTTTGCATAAGTATAGTAAATGCAGTTTTCCCCAGGTAACCAGCTGGAAATTACATAGATATGAATGCAGGTTCCCTTCCTCAGGTATTACTTTTATCAGTGCAAGGCAATATCTTCTGTATGCAAAGGAGGTGATTTGCCTTTTCTTCTCCTGTTGCTTCCTGATTCCCCCCCCCCCCCGGCATGCCTACATATGGTATATATTTAAAATCTTTCTGTAACACCGTTTAGTACATGAGTATAGCATGACACTATATAGTACTGACCAATTAATCGACCAACCAACCAACCAGCCAACCAACCAACCAACCAACCAACCAAGCAATAATAGATCCCAAGCATGCTCATAAAAGCAACAGCTGATTCTTCATCAAATGTAGCAATGAAAATTCATTTATTTCTGTATTCTGATTTCAGATACAAAGATAAGTCATTCAAACACAGAATTAGTGTGATGCAGTGATTAAGGTGTTGGATTTAGGAGCAGGAATATTTGGTTCGCAGCCACACTTAGCCATGGGGTGACCTGGAGTGACAGACCTTATCTCTCAAGTCAACCTACTTTACAGGGTTGAAAAGAATTGAAAAGTTCTGAGCTCCTGAAGGAAAGATCGGGTATATCTCTAACAAAGAGGATGCCCAGTTAAAAGATGTGACTTGGCATCCACAAATTATGAATTAGTGCCAAATTGTGCATATAGTCAGTGGGAAGTTCCAATGCTGGGCAGCTATCACTGGCAAAGTTCTCTCGGTGTAATTACAGAAGGCAGCATCCAATTAGTGGTTTTCATCATCGAGAGAGGAAAGAACAGATTTGTAGCTCTTTGGGAGCCATCAGAAACTCATAAAGGAAATTGGAGACAACATGGGATTTGCAGAAAAAGGAGAGAAAAAAAGTCTTGTTGCTCGAATGAAGCTCATCTGTGGGATATTGTTTTCTGCTCATTCTTTTAAGGACAACTGTTGGATTGACGCAACACAGAGCCTTTTAGAAGAAGCAAAGAACAGCTTTTAAGCAGTTATGTGATATAGTATAGACATTTATAAATCAGTTCTGAGGTCAGCTTAAGAAGCTGAAGACAGAAAAGGAAACTGACAGAGGTCCAAAATCATTCCTTAAAATATTGAGAGAGTTGTTTTTTCCTGAGGGATGATTTAGTTTCTGAGGGAACTGAAGTGGGCCTAATAAGAAAAGGATGTTGGGAAGGGCCTACTGAATCCAGGTCTTAGGAGGACTATATTATTTGAAGAGAAATAATTTTTAAAAAATTTGCAACTCTTCAGAAGCAACAAAAACTTTTCCATGATTTTTTGGGGGAAAAAAACACGTTTAAAAATTATTTGCCTGATTTAGACAATAGTCACTGTAATACTCTTTCAAGTTGGGCTTTCCATGCAATTTTTTGTTTTTGTTTTGGAAACAGTATGGAACTGATTTATGACTGCTTTCTGATTTTTTTTTAACTTCCCAGTCTAGCTACTAGCCCCTTGATTTCCTGTTGGTCTCTGATTCAACTATTAACTAGGTCCTGCTCTGCTTCCAAAACAAGACATCTTTACTTATTTATTTATCTATAAATAGGACTCATAAACAGGGGTTAAAAACAGGGTAAAACATCAAATCAATACAATAAATAAAAATGTTAAAAATATATTATAAATATATTATAAAATAAAACACCAATTTGGCTGATACAAAGTAATCTTCAAACTTAACAATCAACATAGCCAGCTCTACCATAAACCCCCATGCTCATAGGCAGAACCATAGTTTAAATCCTTGCTTTAAACCATTTTTTTCAAGCCTGGGAACTTTAAGATCTGTAGACCTCAGCTCCTAGGATATATGCTGTCTGGGAAATTTTGGGATTTGAAGTCCACACATTTTAATGTTGCCGAGTTTGAAAGATACTATCTTAAACATTCAATCAGGAACTGATATATTTGTCTAAGCATTATACAACTAGGACAAACATATGGAGAAGGGAGATTGAGAATGTGTTCAAAGGTTGGGGCCAACCAGCATCCTCACTAAGAGTAAGTAAAACCAACTATTAACAACAATAACAAAAATCATCTCTTTTAATCCTTTTTTTCATGTGTTTTGACAGAACGTTGCATGCTGGATAAAGTATCAATCTTGATTGTGTCAATAAGGATTAAATATTTTCCTGCAGTAAAACATTGGAAGGGGGAAATGGCTGCTAAATTCCAGAGTAATTGGAAGTAGGCTATTAATATCTCCTGCACAAACAATGGGTGGTCATTGCAAAATCTCTATGTTTGAGATAGATAATCATGTAAATAGTGACTGTAAACTGTATTGAGCACTATGCCTGTGCAGCACCCTTGGGAAGGAAATGGAGTTGCCTTACTGGATAGAAAAACTTAAAGATTTTATATATGATAAAAATCTATTTCTTTTTCTATTATGTAAGTATGTCTGTGGATTTGGAATCAAAGAAACTGGATGAAAAGAACTTTTTCCCAGCTTGTTACAAGCTTTATAGCTCCCGTTGCCTTAAGAAAGTTCAAAACATTCTTAAAGATCCATCTCATCCTGGGCACCCTTTTTTTGAACTATTACCATCTGGCAGACGGTACAGGATAATAAAAACAAGGACAAATAGGCTGAAAAACAGCTTCTATCCCAGGGCAGTAACCATATTGAATTCTACTGTATAGTGCAATATTAATGCAATATCAGGGGTTTTCAATTCAATTGTATAGAATGTGGAGGATGTGCGTTTGTGTTTTATTTTTATAGTTTTCTTATGTATGATGTACACTGAAGGTGGCATTTAATTTCGTTGTACGAGGTAAACTAAACTAAACTAAACTAAACTAAAGAGACAAAATAAGTACAAGTTTTCAACAGAGTTGGGATTCAGCTGAGCCCCCAAACTTTTGCAAAAGTGGACGTTGGTCTACCCTACTTCTTGGTATATCTTTTAACATGTCATGCCGTGACCCTTCAGTGGAGAGAAGTTACATGCTCCCTCTTTAGATTGCAAAGGATATGTTTTCCATTCCACTTAAATTCTATAGCTGTCTCCTTTCCCAGCCATGAAATTCTTCCACCCAAATCTCATTAGCTATTTGTCAAAGCTCACAAATTATGTGGGAGGGGGTTATATTTTATTATAGTCACGATGCAATACTGTAATTGTTAACTTTTATTTAAATTAGGCAGAAAGCGACATGAAACTGAGGTTATGACAAAAAACATTTTTGCATTAAAGAAAGGAAGTCTCGGGCATTTTAATGTTGTCGTGTAGATAATTTTTTTCCATGCACATCATTTTACAGCACAATGGACCTCTTTAGCCGGAGGGAATAAGGCTAATTTACATTTCTAAAATGTTCTTTGAGTAATGTTGTGCACAGTTATATGATGAGCATTTGTTTTTTTAAAAAGTCTATAATAATAATAATAATAAAACTCTGTATGATTGAGACTCTGTCAGTTCATGCAGTAATGTATGGGGTGCATCAGTTGATGGATTTGGGGTACTTTTTAGGGGTGGCAGGTTTTCTATTTGCCTGGTTCTATGACACATAGGTATGGCCTGCAGCTGTAATAATAAGGAAGCCCAACAGAGATGGGTAGTAGCCTGACAGACTGGTGAAGTGAAAATTGTGTACAAGCAGTGATGCAAGGTGGTAAGGAGCACAATACATGCCTATGTCACAACAGAAGAGAACATTAACAGCTATAGAATTTTTAACTCCTCTATGTTCAAGTCTTCCTTCCTTCCTTCCTTCCTTCCTTCCTTCCTTCCTTCCTTCCTTCCTTCCTTCCTTCCTTCCTTCCTTCCTTCCTTCCTTCCTTCCTTCCTTCCATCCATCCATCCATCCATCCATCCATCCATCCATCCATCCATCACAATTTTTGTACCCTCATCAGTCTTTGTAGATTCTGCTTGGTTGGAAGAACACTAGGCAATGCCAGTACTGTAGACTATAAACTCAAAACAAGCTTCATAGAAGAAAGCAATAAGAAACCCATTCTGTAATTTTCTTAAGAAACCAATATGGGGTATCTTTGTGGTTACTGTGAAGCTCATTTGATTTAAGGAAGGTTCTGGATGTGTTTTTCTAGGAATGAACATGCTCCTAAAGATTAATGGGAAGTTGAGAGATGTTGCTCATTCCAATCCTGGCATAACTTCCAGTGACAACTTTATAAGAATGTCTATGAAGTTTCTCATTCATCCAGGTCTTGGTTGTCCCAAAGATGCTTTTTTTCAAGCGGCAACTGGACATTCTTGTTTTTATTTGAAGATGTTTTGCTTTTCATCCCAGAAGCTTCTTCAGCTCTGACTGGATGGTGGGGAATGGAAGGATTTATATTCTTTGCAGACAGCTGGCCATTTGCATTTTTTTAAAAGAATGGTTGAGGCCACTTGGAGGTTTGTCTGTGTCCAAGAATGAACACCCTTCAAATGGTGCGGGAGTATGAACGGATTTCCAGAAAAATTGCAGACTACAGGAACCATTTGTGCTTCAGTTTGAAATGCAGACAACACAGACTTATCCCCAACAGCCTGAGCCTGTATTCAACAGTGAAGAAACACAAGGCAGAAAGCATCCTGCAGAAAGCACAGCTCCACAACACAGTCCTTTTGGTTCCAAGAAGGCTATTTGCACTACTCAGATGACCAAGGACAAACCTCCAAGTGGCCTCAATAACTTTCTAAAAGAATGCAAATGACCAGTTGTCTGCAAGGAATATAAATCCTTCCATTCCCCACCATCCAGTCAGAGCTGAAGAAACTTCTTGGATGAGAGGCGAAACATCTTCAAAGAAAAACAAGAAAATCCAGTTGCCTCTTGAAAAAGCACCTTTGGGACAACTTGGTAATTGCACCTTCAAAGCTCCAGTGTTCTAGATTTCCTTACCTAGTCCCTTTCCTCTGAGAAAATACAACAACTGTTTCCTTAATTATATTTATAAGCAGGACTCTGAATATTTTGGAATAGACAGCTGAGTAAAAAGCCACACCCACTAAAATAAACAACCACTTTTAACTGAAAAAATGTGAAACATAATAACAGAGACTGAGAAAGAAAGCATTCTGCAGATGCAAAGAACCTGCTAATTTTGGTTAAGGTTTTGAAACATACATAAAAGAACAAAGCTCAGTTGCCTAATCTTCCCTTCTAACAGCCTTGCTTGCTTCAATTTGCATTGATAAAAGAATGCAGAATATCATACCTCAATCTTCTCTTGTTCTCAAAGCATAAGAAATCCTTGAGCAACAATAGGCAGGGGATGCAATTTCACTTAGAGAGGAAGGGCCTAAGCAGGGGTGGGTTCCTCCCGGTTCGGACCAGTTCTCCCAAACCAGTAGAGACCCATTTGTGATGTCACAATGACATCACCGATCCGGTTCGGTTGGTGCCCATCTGTGGGTGCCGCCATATTTTTTTTGAATTTTTTTTGAATTTTTTTTTTGAATTTTTTTTCTATTTTTTTTCCCTTCTGAGCATGCGCAGAAGCCGAGTTCTGGCACTGTGCATGCGGTCGCCATCTTGTTTTCAGCTGTTTTTTAAATTTTTCATTACTGCGCATGCGCGCGTGCATGAAATGCGCATGCGCGTGCCCACGAGGCGCACCCACGCGGCGCGGGAGGGAGCGAACCGGCAGCGAGGTAAGTTGGAACCCACCCCTGGGCCTAAGTCTATAATACATGCAACTGTTGAGTCTTTGAAGAGTCTGAAGTAATTGTTGAATTAAAGGATAAGGGTTGTAGATTTTTCCCAAAGAAAATTGGGAAAATTGGGATTGTCTAAACACTAAGTCATGTCATGCTTTGCATGTTTGTGGCTTTGCATTTTCTTTGAATACTGCCATTGTAGTTTGCAAATTACAGATAGTATTTTAGCACTTTGTATGAAACCATTGTGGTCTGTTCAATAAACAGCGGATAAGCAATCCAAAGCTAAGTGAAATGCATGAACCTAGTCTTAAAGTTAATAGTCAGACAATTGATATTTCCCCTCTGATGATGCATAATAGCATTTTGTCAGAGTGATTCCTCCCACTCCTTGACTAGAAACAAGCAACAGATGTTTTTAGAGAGCCTCCTTTGGGAACTTTAACCTCCCCTCAAAGTTTCTCTTTGCACTATTTTACTTTTCACTGGATTTAAGAGACTCTGGAAACAAAGTGAATGTAAGATTTGGCAAGGCTTTTATATACATTAACTTTGTCACTGACTTGTGGAATTTAAGATAGTCAAGCAATCTCTGGAATGTAGGGAAATGTTCTATTTTTAGGTTGGAGGGTCTTTTTTTCCTTTTGATGTTTATATTTTAGCTGTCTGAGTGGTAGAACTGTCTTGGTGTTCGTCATTTAATGGACCTTATTCCAATGCTTTTGCTGTATTTCAACAGTTTCAGTGCCAGGAACTAGTCCTAATGCTTTAGCCTAGCTTTTCACTTTCAAGTAGAATGCAGGAGTTAGTCGAGTGGAAGACAGATTATTTTGTTTGGTTTTGTTCTGTGCATCAATCCAAATATAGTCCAGAGGGATGCTGAGAAGGGATCAAAATCACCCACTTAACCTTTTGGCTGGCTCCCATCAGCTTTAGCTACTGCATGCTTTTTAATTTGAGCCATTTTTATTCTGCTGTTTATGGGCCATGAAAGGAACCCGGAATGATACAACAAAAAAGGAACAGATTCAGGGACAGAAAAAATTACAGAGCTTCTTAAAATATTACTTTGGAAGAAGATGAAACAAATGTCCCGCATTTCCATTGCTTGACATAAAGTGCCAGATTGATCTTTCTCTACCTTTAATTTTTTTCCCCCTGGAGCCTTCCATTGGCTGATGGATGAGGCCAGAAGACTTTTCTTTCTCAGGACAATTGTGAATTGGAAATGACAAGAAAGGCTGGGACAAAGTTTCTTCAGCTTTTCCTTCTCTAGCTAAATCAAGTTTGTCCAGGCCAAGAGCTTCTACATCAGCCTTCCCCTCAGTTTGTGCTGGATGACAACTCTCCTTATTTATATTCACCAAGGTCATAGGTCATGCTCTCTGGGGACAGAGAGAATTGAACAGCAACTCCTTAGGATAAACTAAGAGGAAGTACTGGGAAATATTGTATTGCCTTTTCATTATAGACAATTTGAGACATCAAAACTGAAGATCATGGATTGAGTGTGGTATTGTTTTCTTTTTTCATTCTATTCTTTCACAGCTGTTCAGGGCACATATTCAGCATGCAGCCAGGCATTTGTAAATTCCCATTAATTCATTTTCCCCAAGCTTTCTTCTCTGTTTGACTAACAAGGTTCTGCTTTTATAACTCTGATAGATCAGATGGAGGATTTCACTTCTGCAGTGAACCATGACATTGTGATTTTAAGGTATACTGTTGAAAAGAAGGATTGGAATAGCTTAATTTTTTTTAATTGGCTATCTCTATTGATATTTGCTGCCTATGAGCCTCAAGGGCCATGCTTGCACAGACATACCAACATGTTCACACACTACTTTTTATGCATTCCAAATACTTTAGGTACCCCAGAACAATAACATTTCCTGATCTCTCCATAATTCAGCTGCTGGTGAATTTGGAGATAATTTATTTGTGGCTAACAAAACACAGATTCACAACAACCATAGGAGCATAATTTTACTTGAAATAAATCCATTAATTTATTGATACAGTTTTCCTAAAACATTTGTGTGTGTGTGTGTGTGTGTGTTTGAAAATCAATTAAAAAAAATCTTTGTATTTAGAAAATGTAGAGAATCAGCAACTTGCATGAACAGCAGTCAGAACGAACAACAAATAATGGAAGTTTAAGAATATGCTTATGATTTTTTAAAATATAAAATTGCCTTAAATGCCTTTGAAATAAAATAAATATAATCTGAATTTCCAACTTTTACACTTGACCTCTCTTTATTAATGTTTCTTTAAAAATATTGATCAAGACTAGATTTGTAAATAATTCCTTCTCTGTCTGTCTGTCTGTCTGTCTGTCTGTCTGTCTGTCTGTCTGTCTGTCTATCTATCTATCTATCTATCTATCTATCTATCTATCTATCTATCTATCTATCTATCTATCATCTATTTTGCAGGTAAAGAAATAGATTGTGAATGTTCATTACATAAATAAAACACTACTGTCTGAAACCTTTTGCACAGCTCACTGACATTCTTCCATACATTTTCTTAACCAATTCAATATTTACAATTATTACAGTCCTGTTTTAGCATTTTGCTAGGCATGAGATTTTCATTTCATTGTTGGCCTTTATCAAATCCTTATCAAAGAAAATGTCAAGGATTTAGGCTGACTCTGAGTAAAATTCAGCAGAGTTTAAACGTGAATCAAAACATGGCTGAATAAGCTAGATGGATGATGACTTGAGAGCAGGCATTTGCACAGGTTGGTAGTTCTTTGTGAGCAGCATTCTTTATCTAATCAATATATGAATGACAAAACTCTCTTTAATTGAATGAGTTGAATAGCTGAACAGGGTCTGAATATTCCTAGACATAATTTTCATTCCTAGCAGTGACTTGCAGAACAAAATAGATGAGCCACAACATCCTTGGAAATTCTTGTAAAAATATCAAAAATAACTGTACTTCAATTGCACAGCAACCTGGGAAATTAGATCAATCAATAAAAAAAAGAGACAAAATAAAATTATCCGACCCACATCAGCCAAACTTACTGTATATTAAAAAGATGTTTAGAAACTAGAGCAGTGATGGCGAACCTTTTTCTTCTTGTGTGCCAAAAATGGGAGCGCGCGTGCGTGCTAGCGCGCACACGTGCCGGCACACAACCCCTTCCCATGCGCCCCCCCGTTGGGCCATTTTTTGCACTCCGGAGGCTTCAGGGAAAGGCCGAAAATCAGCTGGCCAGCGCGCGCATGCGCACTGGAGCTGATGCCTCACGTGCCCTCAGATATGGCTCTGCATGCCACCTGTGGCACGTGTGCCATAGGTTCGCCATCACGGGACTAGAGGCTTCTTTTTGAAATTGATGGACAAAGAGATGGGAAAAAGTCATGGGATTTTATTTTTGTACAAGATAACTGCAGCAAGATTATTGTATGCAGAAAGATGAAAAGATTCAGCACTACCCCCAATGGAGGACTGGTTGGTGAAGATAATGGAACTTGCTGAGATGGTAACTAAACTGAATTCTTTGAAAAGATAATATCTATATTTATTGCTTACTGGAAACACCTTATGGACTTCTTGTATATAACAGAAAAATGAACTTATTATTTATGGTTTTGATAATTAGATAGGCTAGATTATAGAAAGAAGAGAGTTGCATTATAACCATAGAATAATGAGAAAATAATTGTACTTATGTGAGGAAGATTGAAAGCTACTACTTTGTATCTTTTTTCTTTTCTATTTTTCTATGTCTTCTTTTTTGTATTTTTTAGCTTTCTTTTTATTTATTTATTTCTTAATTTATATTAATTTGTATTAGTTTTCATCTTTGTTTTAAAAAAATCTGAGACAGAGAGAGGGGGTGGGTGGGTTACTATCTCCAAAATTAGCAAACATCAATTTCCCTGTGTCTGTAGCCGAAAAACTATAGCCTAATCAAGGAACTACCAAGTAGAAAACCATACTTCACCAAAACTGATAGGGCAAGTAACTATATATAAATAGGGAACCCCATATTCACTAGCACTGATGTTGTTAGCTAGCCAGATAATGAAATGTCTGCAAGCAAGCATCCAAGCTCAGAGAGCACCAAGGACTCCATAGTTTGACCCTGAGCTGCAAATATTCTCCTCTCTTTTGTTGACAAAATCTCTGAGTTTTACTAAACAGACACAATTTGTCTTTAGCAATTTTATAGAATACTTGCATCCTTCAGAATGAATACAAAAGAATACCTAAAACACCATTGTAATCAGATAATACTTTTAGAAGGTTTGACCAGCTAATTTCATTCAGCTTTCATCCAGTCAATCATTGGAAAGCTTGCAAATCAGCCTTGTAACCTTGTGAATGAATTTTTTCTCCCATATGCTCTAACATCCACATGAAAAATTGAAAACCAGTCTGCATTTAGAGACAGGTTCTCTACAGGGCCAAAAGCTTTCCTTTATAAGTAGATTTTAAGAAATCCATTTCTTTTTTAAATAATTTCATTGTGCTATACTATTATGTTAATAACAGGAAGAAAATAAAAATGCCCTGGACAGCATTAATGTATTAATTTCAAAATTAATAATCATAACAATTATTAAAAAGGAAAGAAAAAGAATGGAGTTGCCTAAAAGTTAGGTTATGGATAGAACAATTCTAAATACTTTGACTGGAAAAATCCTTTGAGCACATGAATGAACTAAGTCAGCAGTGTTATCATTTTGAGGGAAGAGATAAATTGGATAGTTGAGACATAGATGACCTGACAGCTCTTAAAACTGCAGACTTTGAAACTGGAAGAAGATGGTTCTCAAGAAATATTGAACATTCAAATACTGTACATTATTCTGAGAATGCTAAAGAGGAAAATGAAAAAGGTGAAGCTTTTTTCAATCAAGTTTTGATTGAGATTTGATCAAGTTCTATACCCTTGCATGATCTTCAGCATAATTCTATGTGCGTCTGACTTGGCATCATTTCAGATCTACAATAAGAATGATTATTAGTTTTCTCCTGCCCCAATGGGGTGTATGTGTGAGAGAGAAGGAAAAGGAATGAAGAGAGGAAGGTAACTAGTATCAAGGAGAAGGCATAAAGAGAGGAAGGGAGCTAGTATCAATCTGTCACCCTTATTTCTCTCTGTGGCTTCATGCCCTGACAGCACATACCCTCTGGCCACCAAGAAATGGATCAGAAAGGGCGTGGACAACATCTCCGCGCCATGGACGTTTCTCTCGGAACCTCTGAGGGAAACGCCAAATTTCCAGTTGTTCGGGGACCCGGAGCCATCTGGAACTGGGTCGGAGCCACCCTGGAGGGGTGGTGAAGAGGGGAGGCACAGGTTGGTGGTCCGGGGGGGATCTGAAACCCCCCAGGAAGCCGGCACCAGCCTCCGGTCCAGCAGCTGCGAAAAGGTGACTCGTTGCCATTAGCTGAGACGGCCACAATGGAACGATTGAAATAAAGAGTTTGTGGATTGCCTGGGTAAAAAGATCTAAGCGTTTGTGCAGGAGCGGTGTGGAAGTAAAGTACTGAAGCTGGGTGAGTGTGGCCAATTTAAAGATAAAAGAAGATTTAAAATGAGACAGTAAAAGATATCCCAGAGCGGAAACTAGCAGCTATCTAGCAATTTGGAATACCATAGAGAGAATTGGATAAATGGAGATTAAAGCCCAAGAAGATTGCTGATGTTTTTGCAATTTGACTTGGTGAAAATTAAAAAAATATGAAAAGGAATAATGAATTTGAAGAAAATATCCCATATGTGGATTTAAAGCATTTTGGAGAGTTCTGTTAAATAACTGGTTTGTTATATTGGGAATCCGGCAATGCCATCTGCTGGTTGAAAGAAAATATTACAACAGCTTGTGGAAAGACAGGAAAAAAAGGGGGGGAAACTTGTTGGCAGCTGTGGGGATTGACCTTGCTCACAAAGATAACTTGGAACTGTGAGAACTTGAAAGGAGTGTATGTTGTGTTATAGTGTTTGATTTTGACTTATTATAGTGATGGAAGATAACAAGATTTTGAACTGGAATGGAACAGACTAAAATTGGATACCAGAATGCTGAAGTGTAAAGAGACTATATGGATTTAAGCTTCAATAAAGAAAGATTTAATTAAAAAAAAGTTATAAAAATTGTAACTTGATAGTATGGAGGTGTGTATGTATGAAGAATCAATTGGGATGTTAAAATATATTCATGATGATATAAAAACGTATCTTTTGGAATTAAGAGGGAATAAGAAAAAAGAAACGAA
>QLTV01003648.1:973042-984927 GCA_003457575.1 Thermophis baileyi
CCACCTCTGGCAGAAGTCCATCCGAACTTCTGATGGGTCGCCGACTACGGTCTCACCTAGATCGGTTGCACCCTAACTACTCTGCCGAGGCCCCAGTAGACTCCCATAGTCAGATCCGACACTTTAGCGTAGGGGATCAAGTATATGCCCACAACTACGCTGGGGGTCCTCTCTGGGTTCCTGCCACGGTTACAGAGATCACCGGCCCTCGCTCTTACCAATTAGAGCTCGAGGACGGTAGAAGCTGGAGGCGGCACATTGACCAACTCCGAGGCCGACTCAGCCAGTCCACTCTTAGGCTACCAGAACTAGCTTCTGCGCAAACGCCTAACCAAAAAGAGCCACCGCTCACTCCTAACAGAGAAATCTCAATCCGATCAAGTCCGGAAGTTACAGAGATCAACGGCCCTCGCTCTTACCGATTAGAGCTCGAGGACGGTAGAAGCTGGAGGCGGCACATTGACCAACTCCGAGGCCGACTCAGCCAGTCCACTCTTAGGCTACCAGAACTAGCTTCTGCGCAAACGCCTAACCAAAAAGAGCCACCGCTCACTCCTAACAGAGAAATCTCAATCCGATCAAGTCCGGAAGACTTACCTGGTGACGCTCATGCCGGGGGGCGAGCTCCGAGCGAACCGGTCCTTGAAGCTCCAGCCACACCCCGGCCCAAAATCCAGAAGCTTCCATTGGTCGAGACTGGGAGCAACAGAAGCTCGACCGACCCGACCGCTTACCCAGCTCCGACTGAGCTGCGCAGGTCAGAAAGACCAACTAAACGCCCCGCCTACCTGCGTGACTACGTCACACGTTGGGTTAGCCCAACTAGAAGGGGAGGGGTGTTACATTCTCAGACTGAAGCACATAGGCTTCATTCAGGTCCTCCATTCTGGAGGGAAAATCTAACAATATTGAAATTAAAAAAGGAAGTTTATGCATTAATGGACAATGTGGATGTACTAAGCAAAACAGAAAAGCAAAACAAAAAACAATTTTATAAAATAAGTAAGAACAATTTACACTTCATAGAAAGTACAAATAATTGTTAATGGAGATCTAGCAAACCCCTATAAGATACAAAAAGAAACAGGACAGGAATGCTGACTGTCCCCTCACTTGTTTATTTTGGTACTTGATATACTGAATAGAGATATAAGATAAGATGAGACAATTGAGGAAGTAAAGATTAAAAAATAAATTGAAAAGAAATTTTGCAGATGTCTTAGTGTTGGTTCTGAAAGATCTTTTAAAGTAATTTAAATATTAATGGGCAAATTAAAAGAATTTGGTGTATTAGTAGGTTTCAAGATTAATAAATAAAAAAACGAAAGAAGTTAACAAAAGCATGAAAATAGAAGGTCACATAGAATCTATGAATATAATAGGTTTTTAGATTGAGATGGTAAAATATCAAGGTATCGCTATGACAAATATGATTGGTATGTTATTTCAAAATAACTATGTTAAGACATGGATTGAAGCTTAACAGACATGTTAAGAAGTGAGAAACTACATCTGTCCTTGCTGAAAAGAATTTATTTGCTAAAAATGGATGTCTTGCCTAGAATGGTGTTTTTGTTTGAGACAATACCTGTCTTGACAATTGATGCACCGTTTAAACAGTGGCAGTAGGTTATATCTAAATTTGCGTGACAGAGGAAAAAAATCTGCAAGTTAAATATAAGTTGTTACAAGATGCAAGGAAAGAGGAGGATTAGGCCTACCTAATAAAATATAAAATGATAGGCAAATCTATATAATTTTCTGTGTTACATTCTCTACTACTTTCTCTTGTGAGGCAGGAATATATTCAGCTGTCAACTATTCTTCAGCTACAAGAAGTCATTTCCCTATGGATGACAGGAATTGATCCTTGCCTTGACTGTAGTTTCTCCCTAAAATGTCTCCCTTTTTCCAGTTCTCCCTACCCTAACTTGTGGGGCACGGCTACCTAAATGGGATAGGCTTCACATAAGTGAATGATGACAAAGTCTTCAATGCAGCTTCTGACAATGTTTCACTCATAATCCTGTTCAGGATGTCATTATAGTTTTGGAAGAGCTGCTAAGGAGAAGGACACAGAAATGCCACCTTTTACCAACACTTTTCTGCCTGGACTTTTCTGCCTGGACTTTTCCAACACCTTGTCAAAAAAGAAGTATGAAAGAAAGCTGCTTTTAAAAGCCAAACTGATTAGATCTGAAGACGGAAGACACTACATTTCAATTCACTTCAAAGTGAAATCTAACCATAGATCTTCCACCCAATCAATTTCATCATCCACAAGTCCACAGAAAATGCATATAACCAATTAGAACCAGCTGTTGAATAGTCTTGATTGAGGAACCCAGAATGAATCAAAATTGCTCTTCTGCTTGGCTGGGGTTGAGAGGGGAGAACAGTAATGACTAGAAATATGTTTTTTTAAAAAAAATCAACTAATTACATATTTGCATGATAAAATGGCACTGGTGTTTTGCCAGCTTTATAGTTCTTTATTGCATGTTTTCAAAAACCAAAATCCTAACAGAACACATTTACTCAAGAAATTTGAAAAAGCTTCAAAAGATACTTACTGATCTCTGACCAATTTTTTTCCACTTAAACATATCTGGTAAGCCTTGCACTTCCTCAACAATCAATTTGGAGTTTTAGAGAGGGGGGGGGGACCCAAGAGAGAAGATTGAAAATTACATATCTGTGTATTTTTTTCCAAACAGATAATCTCATTTCCCAAATCTGGATGGTTTGAAACATTGTTATCCAGTTTATTATACTGTCTAGTTATGATTCATATAGTCCTCTTTTAAATGTTTCTCTCTCTCTATGTTAATGGCCCAAAAGCAATACCAAAGGAGATATTTTTTGATGAATAATCTATATCTATAACCTGATTTTTCATTTTCAATTAATATGAGAAAAATAAATATATTCTTTAGAACTAATGAAAAATATGGAAATACCTATGCATCAACTTTTTATCTAGATCATTTTTCCCTTTTTGTTATTTTCTTCTGTTTCTTCATTTTTAAATATCTCTTTTCACATTCATCTTTAACAACTTCTTTAAGTTTATTCCATAAGATTACACAAGATTCAGAACTTTAAAATGATTCCTGGTGTTCTCTTTGAAAATGGTGGGCATATGTACAAAAAACATATTGTATAATCTAACTGGGTTTCTTTTTCTTTAACTTAACTTGGAACTTATACACGAGCAGTTCATGATCTGTCCAGAGAATGAGTAAATAAAACTTGGATTAATTACAGTATAGTCTTTTTTTTTCTTTAGAACAAGAACATTAATAACTTCATGCAAACATTCCATATTAGATAGTGGTGTGTTACTGATGGATTAATTGACTAGTTAACTTATGCCACATTTTGGGCAGTTAAAGTATTTTATAATCTTACAATCATAAATAAGAGTTGTGTTCACAAATTTATAATCTCATTTACAAGTTGTATAATAGAACAGACTCCTGTCAGGCTGAATGAAGGACTTTCAAGTGCTAATGTATGAAATAACTTTTCTTCTGCCTACTTGCAAACTACTCTAGTCTGAATTAGAGTTCATAGAACTGGGTCAGTTCTCTCAATGGAAGAGCGACTTTAGCTGAATCATCACTGAACTGAGTCTAAAAGGAATTAATCCATAATTTAGGTGTATTTTTTTAAAAAGGGGGAAAGAGAAATTGGAAGTTTCCTACTAATCTCTGTACTATAACTCTACTCTCTGAACACTCTGAAAATTCTTTCCGGTTTCCTACTCCATCCAAGTAATAAGTTAAAATGATCTCTCAAGGTAATATCTGAAATGATGTTAAACTCTATAAAGGTGTTTTATTTTATCTCTGAATCTACTCTGAATGCAGGTGTTTATTACTGCCAGATATACTGCTATTTCAACTCTGAAAATACCTAGGACTATTGATGAGTTCTTTGAAAGTTAATGATATAAAATGCCTTGCCTATATTTCTTTCATCCCTCCTTTGCATGCTCCCTTGATTGCAGGTATAACAAAAAATTAATTTCCTTCCCTATTTAATACTTCCAAGAATTCTCAAGTACCAGAAAGAGCATAATTTCATATGTATTTCATTGGATACACTAGTTTTACCCTAATCCATAAAACAATGAGGGCACAAGTGAGCAATGTCTAGCGATTGACAGCTAAGTGTTTTTGAATTGGCTAAACTACTTTGCTTTTCACCTCATGTCCATGTTCAGCTTTTAGCAGTGCCAAGGTTTTGCTCAAAACAACTCTGTTTTTCTGTTTAGGGGTGGAGTTTCTTCCGTTCAATTATGGGAGCTTCAGATGAGTCAGAATTCTAGTTTGCTTCTTGGCAGTGAACCTCTGGCAGGAACACTGAAAAAAGTTTCTTTGGGAATACATGTCAGCATAAAAAGAACTTTTATTCATGAAGAGTGAAACAGTAAATCAATTGCTCAGAAATAATCCAGTTTCTTTGAGGGAAATAAAAGATTACATGAGTGGTAAACCATTCATGGAACTGTAGAGGATAAAAAGAGAAATAAAATGTGGTTCAGTTGAAGCTTGGTTCATATCATGACCCCCTCTTTGTCAATTAGATTTATAAACCTCAATCACTGTGTATAAACGAAAACAATAAAATTGTAATAAAATAATCCATTTTGATTAATTACTTTAAAACAAGCACTTGAAACTGGCATTTGTTTTTGTAAACAATGATATCATTATCTTTTGAATAACACATGCCATTCAAAATTAAAAATCTACAAGGCAGAATTAGGGTGCGGTATCACTATTGCGATAGAATGATGCAGCTAAGCACTGTCAGCCCTTCTGTCACATGTCATCTGTCATGCCCCTCCCAGATATATAAACTATACATGGAGATGATAAGCTCAATCTGGAATAATAGAGCAAAGTGAATGAGCAAATACATACACAGGAATTTTCTCATGAGAGGGTCAAGAAAAAAAGCAAACATGGCCTGTTGACATGGCAGGAAGTAAGTTGGAGTTTTGGAAAGGAAGATGTCTAAGCAAGCCAAACTGGATTTAGACAATGTTGACTATTGCTGATTTTTTTTTTAGTTCTGTGCTAGATCAAGACCACTAAAGAGTTCCATGGTGAATGGAAGATGATTAAAGATGGGGAATGTCAGATTTCAAGGGATCATGCCTACGTGAACACATGGAGGTGAATCAGAAAAAAGAAGATCAACATGCTGTCAACCACAAGAGACAACTGCACATGTTTAAATTATGCATTGCCTCATTAGCAGAAACATTACATGGTAGGTGGAGAATTAGTTAACCTGGAAATGATAGAACAAGCAATAAATTAATTTATTGCTTTTTATTACATACCACACTCTTTTATGACCAAAGCTGTTCAGGGGAGGGGAGCAAAACATGGTTTATTTCTCTGTATTAGCTATATTCTGCATTTATCAATTTTATCAAGACTTTTTTATTTGTGCTACCTATAAGGCCGAAAGATGAGTTCACAATAATGTTTTGCATGTTAGTTGATCCTGAGATCCCATTTGCCCCAAAGCCTCATGAAAACTAGCATCCTGTAAAACATTTCAGAAAGAAATAATGCATCTTATCACAACTCAATGATTTTCTATTGTTGGAAGAAAATTCTGGTTCATTCCAGGCTGGGTCAATGAGCACAGACACCTGCTTGAAGCAGAGGTAGAATTCATTCAACAACAAAGTAGGCAGCTTAGCAATTGAAGGTGGCCACACATTGAAAGGCTAGACTGGAAATATTTATAGGAAGGTTTGGTCTTCCTTTCAAAATGTTTATCTCAAGAGATCGGGCTGAGTCTGGTAAGGAGGAAATGCAGTTATCTCTCCTTGAGGGTTGTGATAATTTCTACCTCTTTGGGTGCCCAGGTGCTGACCTTGGGTGATGGGTCTTTGGAGTTTTATTGTTTGGGCAAGGGATTTCCATATTTTGAGGGGATCTCCCATTGAGTTTCTGATATTTGCCAATTTCATAGAGGGAGATGCGCTTGGTCAGTTTTAGTCCATTGTACCAGAAAAGTTTAAATGGTTTTTTATCTTATTGCTTGAGGTTCATTGACAGGTCCAGTGTGGGAGACAAGGTGACATGGGGGTCCTCCCTTCCCACACTATTTTTATTACATATCCTACATATAGTTTGCTACATATCAGTAAACTTATATGGCTGCTTCAGCTGTATGGATGCTGTATCCTCAGTTCCTAGGGTTCATCTGATAGCAATACCAATATAAATGTGGTAACAGTTTGCAAACTCCATTGGGCTTGCTTCTATATTTTTGATGGCAAGGGTTAGTAAATAATATTAATTTCATTTATACCACCTTAAAATCCTTAGATCAGCAGGAAAAATTGGGAAAGTCAGATAAAAATATCTGATGGTGGTAGATATGAGCCATTTTAAGTTGGGGAGTTCATTTTTATGTAAGTCTAGTCCAGCAGTGTTACAAAAAAAAGGAAAATCTAAAGAACAATTAATAAATAATAACCCGTTGTGTCATGAGCAGCACATCAGAGCAAAGCTTCTAACAGAGGAGGTTGGATATCCAAGACATGTCTGGATGATAAATTATTGTTTGGTTCCGTACTTTCAGAGAAGTGGGATTCAGAGACATGGGAACCAGCTCACAGGCTTCTGTGAGTGATGGAGATGAATTGACCATTCAGTGTAAATAAGGTAAACAGATCTCTGCTGAAGGCATGTCTTGGGCATGTTAAAATTACAAGAAGAAAGAATCTAAAAGTTTCCAGACAAAGAAACACAATTTTGTTCTGGAAGGTCCAGTTCTACTGAATGCTTAAAAGTCATAATAGCCTGGTTCTGCTAAGCTATTATTGAAATCGGCCGGGTCAGGGAATGCGCCATTCCCCAGCTCCGGCCTTGCCCCAGAGCCACCGCCCGCTCGCCGTCCACCTCTATCTGCCTGCCTGCCTGCCTGCCTGCCTGCCTGCCTGCCTGCCTGCCTGCCTGCCTGCCTGCCTATCTATCTATCTATCTATCTATCTATCTATCTATCTATCTATCTATCTATCTATCTATCTATCTATCTATCTATCTATCTATCTATCTATCTATCTATCTATCTATCTATCTATCTATCTATCTATCTATCTATCTATCTATCTATCTATCTATCTNNGCCTATCTATCTATCTATCTATCACTCTATCTATCTATCTATCTATCTATCTATCTATCTATCTATCTATCTATCTATCTATCTATCTATCTATCTATCTTTCTACCATTTATCAACTGTCATCTATCATATCTCTCTTTCTCTCTATCATATATCTATCTAATGTATCTCACATATATAGAGATAGCATTACAATGTTTTTGCAAGATTTCATATCCAGCAATTGGCATTTGTAAGCCCCCTACACATTTTGGACAACTTATTTTATTATTGTGTTTAAACAGTTTTGGCCTGCCATCTTATATATAAGGTGGCTAACCAAATCAATCATACCTCCCCAGCATACTCTTAGCCATGCTAGCTGGGATTGCCATGAACTATAGTTCAGCAACATACAGAGAGCTGCAAATCTTCTACCTCTATTGGGCAAATGTTCATGAAGGTAAGGCCAATAGAGCATAATGGATGGGACCTAGTTTTTTAGGATTAGTTTATGCAATATAGTCCATTTTTCTATTACTTCCCTCCACCACTCTGAGACAGAGTGTCTTTAATATATGTACGTGGGTGAGGATTTATGGTATGTAAATTTATCATTTTTAGGTATAAACTTAATCTTATTTCCATCCCATTCATCCTATTTCAATATCTATCTGAGATTCTCTTTATAACTTGCACTTGCTTTCCTAAAAGTAAATGTTCCTAATCTTTGTGTACCTTACTGTTTTTTTTATATCTTCTTACAATATACATTTTTTCCTTATATGCATATTGTGTTCACTAATTTATGCATTTTTATTTTCTGCTTTAAGTATAAGGCCAGCTGGGTGACTTTGGGCCAGTAACATTCTCTCAGTCCTAGAATGGCAAACCATTCTTGAAAAACCTTGCCAAGAAAACTGCAGGGGCCTGCCCAGGCAGTCTCTGAGAATCAGACATGACTGAATGGAAGAAAAAAAAAGATATGAAATATCTAACCATCAATAAAACTATAGAAAGTGGCTGTGGTTAAACAAAAACTGATAGCTCAGTGGTCAGAGTGAGATGGCCATTTCAGAACTTGGTTTCGGAAGAAGCACGTTTCACAGTAGAAGTTTGTTTAAAAAAAGTTAAATATAGGTATAATGGCCTAATGTAATATCCTTTATTTTCAACACATTACAGCCTTTCTAAAAACCAATATATAACTATGCTTCAACCCTTGGGCTAATGAAGTGGGTCTAGGACATCTCGCCACAGCCAACTCACTGTGGGACAACTTGCCATGACCAACTTGCTGCAGGACAACTCACTGCAGGACAATTCAGTGCTGTATTGTTTCATTCAGTTATTTTTATTATTGATCACCACATTTTTGTCAAAAATTATTGTATTTCTGGATTGACTTTCTTTATTTTATTATTATTTGCCACAATTCTGCTGAAATTAATTTAACTTTTGTATTTGTTGAATTGTCCTGCAATGAGTTGGCCTGTGGTGAGTTGGCCATGACATGTTGTACCACGGTGAATTTGCTGTGGTGCACTGGCTGCAGTAAGTTGGCTGTGGTGAGTTGGCTGCAACGAGTTGGCTGTGGTGAGTTATCCCATTCTGTAATGAAGTAGTCCTAATGCTGCATTCATGAAGATTTGAGTTAGACCTAATTTAACCTAAGTTTGCGACATTGTGATTTCCTTAACTTCCACCTCCATGGGGTCTTTTCAATAATAAACATTGCAGTATGTTTCTGCAACAGACCCTTGCTTTAGCTTAGCAATTACAATTTTGTATTCCATATCATTTAATTCCTACCAATTAGTTATGTTATATTAGTTTGTTTATTATGGATTTTCCCACTGAGAAGATATTATTGTAGTAATATTACTATTACTGCTAATTAACAATAACAATAAACATTTGTGAAGTTAGCTGAGTAGTATTTTTTTTTTGGGGGGGGAGGTAAAATCCATGCATTGGGTTTTGCAGATTCTAATTTTTTTTCCCCAGTTGAAGTAAAGGAAAGAATCTTTCTTCGTTCACAATTTCAGCTGGAAGGACGACGTGTTTTTTTCCCCTCATTGCAGGAGGCGTTTAAAATGTTTGTCAAATAAATTCTGTGAATTATTTCCTCCCCCTTTTGTATTGTACCTTTGTAAGCCCGGGGGCAAGGACCATCTTGTTTTTATTGATCTGGAAGCAATTCTGCAAGGCTTTCCTGCTGAAGAGCAGAGTACAAGTGCATTACATAAATAGATAAATAATAAAAGATCAAAGGCCCACTTTATATTTTTCAGATGATATACCTCACTTTAAAAAATACAGAGCGACTTCAAAGAAAGCAATAGTAAATTCTCAATGAGTCATGTATTCTATCCTACAGTGTTACTGGGTTTCACTCTATGTTCTCATTCTCCTTCAAAAACTCCATAGTCTGTAATGCAGATGGAATTATGAATGGGGAACCTCAGGGCATTATCTTTCTAATAGGGCTTTGAAGACAACTATGTTGCAACTATGCTTATAAGAATAATTTGAATCATCAGAGCAGGAGGTTTTCTCTCAAGAGTATTAAAAGGCTATGAGTTATCATTTTTGCTCAATTACTCTCATAATTATCTTATTTGGGTGGTAAAGCTCAATTAAGGGAAAAAGAAAGTGAAATATCTTCCCAGGGGAATTTTATGAGAACTGAAAATGTTTGCATACTCTTATATATGGTGATGGAGATTTATACATAAAATGCATAAGACCATAATGCTGTAATGTAACCTTTTGATTACATTATTTTATTGAGTTTTTCTTCAAATAATTATCATTGTTTTGCTTTGCAATTATTATTCTTGACTTAGAGGGTTGAACTTGTGCTAGATACTAAATGGAAATGGTGTGATAAAAAGCAGGCTAGATGGAAATTGCTAAGAATAAAATGTTAACCGCAGAACAAATAAGAGTGATTGTTGAAATAAGAGAAAATATTTGTAGCTCGGGTTTTAGATTTTGGCAATGGTTTGTTCTCCAAGTTTGTTTCAATTTAGTTTCTGAACATTTCATTACCAGATTAGATAACATCATCAAAAGGATTATCTTGTCCTGTTCTCCTTAGCTTATACATGTCTTGTGTGGCAGTTTGGTCAGTTGGTTGTGTTATTTAAATTCTGAGCAGCTGATTGGTTCTCTTGTTGATTAGTCCTTTGAATGGTCTGGTTTCTTATGTATTCATATGCTGAATCTAGATCAATATGTTTGTTAATTGCTCCTTTGGCAGAATACCAGGCTTCAATAAATTCACATGTGTGGAGGATGCTGGAGTGGCCAATGATTTTTGTTCCTTCCCAATTTTTATTGTTATTGTAGCGTGATTGTTATTAGATTATGTTAACAATTGTAATGACGATGATGAAACTTTAAAAAACTTGTGAAATTTGGAATATCTAGATTCTGGATTTAAAGAATAATTGGTTCCTAGAAAAATAAGTCCTGCAGATCAACACATGATCACCTCATGGATTAAGATAGAAAACCAGTCAGGAAGACAGCTGTCAGCTGCTCAGTATAATCTTTCTACTGTGTGCATTAGAAGAGTCATCAATGCTGGAAGCAATGTCTTCTAAAGGATTCAAAAATGGTGAGAAAGAAGATGTATAAATATTTCATCTGAGAAGCAAGTGGCAAATACACTTCCATCATCACAAAATGTTCTGTTTCACTCACCCATCAGCCCTGTCACCAACTGGTTAAATTTTCTTTCCTCACTCATCTCCAGGACTGGTCACTCTGTATAGTTGAGCAGTTGTACATAATAGGAATAGATAAGTTAGGAGCAACTGCAAATACATAATTTGTTTTGTTATTAATTTCCAGCACTAAAAAGTACATGCGTATGTTTTAACCTAAATTGGTTCTTCAAGATTGTCATTTTGCATAGCACCCAATAAAGGAACAATTCAGTAGTGGCTCATTTTAATCCTTGTCTCAAATGCTTGTGGCAACATATCAAGAATCTTACTGTGAGTTGGCAGCCTAAATTTAAGCACTTCTTTTAGATAAGCTTCCCAGATTTAAGTAAGTGACCTACTCTAGTATATTTATATACACATTTGAATACATGTATACATCTACATTAATTAGCAAATCATGTAGATTGTGGAATCTTGTGTGTGAGGTGAGTGGAATGTTGGCTATGAAAAAATCCTAATGAGACAGATTTATTTGACACAGATGGGAGAGTTTCCCACACCAAATTCTGCAACTACACAATTACTTCTTGGCAGTAAGTTATACAACAAAGGTGCCAGCTTTTTCAGCCGTTCTATATTGCCAACTCTTTCTCTTGGAGGATAAATTGGCAAGCTTTGGAAACTACTTCTCACTGGTGTGTTCACTGGTCATCTTTTGGAGAATAAGGATAAGACCATTTCAAACAACTTCAGAGCTGCTTTGAATTAAAACTAATTCACTCCTGCTCCATTTGGGCTCTGATGTTTAGTAATGAGTTCAGAATTTAGTATTCAGTATCTATAGTTATATAAAGTAATATAAAGTAATATAAAGTAATATAAAGTAATATAATATAATATAATAATATAATATAATATAATATAATATAATGTAATGTAATGTAATGTAATGTAATGTAATGTAATGTAATGTAATGTAATGTAATGTAATGTAATAATATAATATAATATAATATAATAATATAATATAATATAATATAATATAATATAATATAATATAATATAATA
>QLTV01003648.1:985862-1001760 GCA_003457575.1 Thermophis baileyi
ATTGAGGCCGTTGAACTCTGGTGCTGGAGAAGACTCCCTTGGACTGCGAGTCCCTTGGACTGCAAGGCGATCAAATTGGTCAGTCCTAGAGGAGATCAACCCTGATTGCTCTTTAGAAGGCCAGATCCTGAAGATGAAACTCAAATACTTTGGCCACCAAATGAGAAGGAAGGACTCACTGGAGAAGAGCCTAATGCTGGGAAAGATTGAGGGCAAAAGAAGAAGGGGACGACAGAGAATGAGGTGGCTAGATGGAGTTACTGAAGCAGTAGTCGTGAGCTTAAATGGACTCCAGAGGATGGTGGAGAACAGGAAGGCCTGGAGGAACATTGTCCATGGGGTCACGATGGGTCGGACACGACTTCGCAACTAGCAATAACAATTCAGTATCTGGTGTTTAGTAATGACTTCTATATACAAATAGAGCCAGATAGTGACACTGAAGCTGCCTACATGTTTAAAAAAAAGAATGGAAATTAGATTAGATAAAAAAGAATTCTATTTCTCCTTTTCTTTCATTGTTTCTTTATTCTGTATTAGTGTTTGATAGTTTTTACCTTCTTTTAAAAACTTTTTGTAACATCTTTCTCATGTTTGGCACTCTGCAAGGACCTCTATCTGATGACCTGCAGTTGAGTTTTGCTGAGAACATGAGATTTTTCAGCCTACCAGCCTTCATTATGTGATATGTTTTGTTGGAAAAGATATTTCTTCAAATGAGTCTTACAGCATCCCTATTGATTGAGATTCTTGGAGATTGTAGACTTTCTCTGGATTAAGCTATTGAACTAGAAATCTCATCATAATGTCTTGCCATTTTCTAGTTCCTTTGTCTCTATGGGCCGATTCATTAAGTTGTCAAGAGAGGACAAGTTATTTATGTGCTGAGGGATCTATCTCAGGGGTGGGTTCCTCCTGGTTTGGACCGGCTCTCCTGAACCACTAGCGGCCCGCTGGTGATATCACGATGACGTCACCGAACTGGATCGGTCAGTGCCAGTCCGTGGGGGCCGCCATTTTTTTTTGAATTTTTTTTTAATTTTTATTTATTTATTTATTTAGAATTTTTATTTTATTTTATTTTTTCTTTCTGAGCATGCGCAAAAGCCGACTTCCGGCACTGTGCATGCTGTCACCATCTTTTTTTCGGCTTTGGTTTTTTTTTATTATTATTATTTTCGGATTTTTTGTTACTGGACATGCCCACGAGGCGTGCCCATGCGGCGCGGGAGAGAGCGAATCAGCAGCGAGGTAAGTTGGAACCCACCCCTGATCTATCTGGATGAGGGGATTTATTGACTTATTTCTATTTGTTTATCTATTACATGGGTGTAAAACTTGCTGTGTCACGTTGCCATCACATGACGTATCGCAACATTTTTTCCCTTCATGGAGCTGGGGTGAGCATGGCCTGCATGTGACACATCCAGCCTGCAGGCCACCAGTTTGATGCCCCTGATCTATTACAATTACATTCTCCTCCATTTCTCTAGCAGCTCAGGCCAACATATTTAATATAACTTTTTTCATTTTTCCCACAGCACCAATCTTCTGAGATTGGTGAAGGAACTGACCCAAAGTCAATTATTCAGCATCGATGGTTGAGTATTTTGAACTTGAATGCCATAATTCCTAGTCCACAATATCATCTAGGTTTCTGCTCTAGTTTTCCTCACAAATGCAGAACTATATGTTATTATGAGAGATCTAGATCATGTGGCAGGAGAGAAGCATATACTGTAAATGCATAATAAGTCTGCTCAACACTTTGGAATCATAAGGACAATAGTACTTCACAAAATTCAAAATGAACTTGATCAGATAGAAAAAGAAGCTGAAAATAATAGAATGAAATGTAATTTAATAAGAACAGTGAGATAAATCTTGCTTAGGAATAACATGTATAAAAATGGATAATGGTGTTGTTTATTGCCACAATTTATTTGCCAATAATTAAAAAAAAAAGGTAGCAGTTTTTGGGGTGTGATGAATCAGCAGCACTAGTGTCAGGCTGTGTGTGTGTAAAAAAAAATCAAGATGGCAGTTGTGGCTCACCCCTTTATATATGAATTGATGTTCACATATGCATTAGATGTAGGACAATCACACAACTGTGACTGCCATCTTGACTTTTTCAACTCTTCCATAGCTGGCCCTGATCAGCAATTTAATGTAGTTACTAAAAAGACTTAATGTAGTTACTAAAACTTTAGATTGCATACATAAAAGTATATTTTAAAAAGCTTGGAAAACAATGTTTCTACTATATTTTGCACTGGATGAGCCACATCTTGAATACTGTTTCTCAGTTCTCTAGATTATACTTTTAGAATATTCAGAAACATCAGAATAGATTCAGGGAAAGGCAGTGAGTATTAACATGATCTCCAGATTAAAAAATAGACTGAGAAAATGAGTGTGCTTAGCTCTGAGATGGGAACCAGAGGTGGGTTCCTCCCGGTTCGGACCGGTTCCTCTGAACCGGTAGCGACCCGCTGGTGACATCACTGAACTGGATCGGTCGGTGCCGGTCCGTGGGCGCCACCATCTTTTTTTTATTTTATTTTTTTGAATTTTTTACTTTTTGGAAGTTTTTTCCTGTTCTGCTGCTTGAAAGTGGGCCCTCCCTCCCGCCCCCGGGTTTATACTGACCTTTATTCCTTCTTCCGAAGCCCAGCTGATCAGCTCCTCAGCTGTGTTTCGGGATGATTTTCAACTACTCAGCATGCGCTGAAGCAAAATTGCACGAGGGGACGTACGCGCAAAACGTGCACTTCCGTTGCGATGCGAACCGGTGGGGAAGGTAAGTAGAACCCACCCCTGATGGGAACCCTGTTCAATGTCACAACCTATTTTCTTTTTTTACATCATAGAGTGTAGGATGCTGAATAATCTCATGAGGATGCAAGAAGACATATTCAGAAGGAACTATAGGAATGATTTCCTAACAATAAGTTGGCTGCTCTTATTGGAAGTAGGTACACAGAAAAAGCTTCCCATTTATTGGATTTATTGTATAGTTGGGGGCACTTTAGTGAGGATTCCTTTCACTTTCAGTCTTTTTCCTCTCCCAGTACTCTGCAATGGATCTATTTTACTCTGGAGATTTCTTTTCTAGCTGACTGATGGGTAAGTCAGTCATTAAATCTTTGTCAAACTGTTTCTATTTTACTTGTGACTCTATTTGTTGCAAGACTCTTCCACTTTTCCTCCAGTGGGCTGACCACTGCCTCTATTTGTTTTCTTCTCCTCTCAACATTCCTCTTCACTGTTGTCATGTCCTCCTTTCTTTCTTATCTTCAGTAAAACTGGAGTTTCCAGACACACATGCACATAACAACTCCAGCAAAAACCCTGACTAACTCTTATTAGTTTCAGTGGGAGCTCTTTTTAACAGCTGGCTGACAGAGAGATGACGAAAGAACCAATTTTCATTCTTGTTTCCAGAATGATTGTGAATGTACCTGTCAGTATTCATACCTTTCAGTAGTTTTGATTTGAATAAAAGAAACCCTAGTCGTGCCAAGTTTAAAAAAAGTGACTGCTCCTTTTCCTAATCTCCACTTTTGGAGGTTCAGTATTAAGGAACAGGGTATCCATCAGTTGACAATTGCTTCAAGTACAAAAGCTTTTGAGTGAGGTTTTCTTTTGGCTGAACAATATTGATGTCTTAGAGCAGGGCTGTCAAACTCCCGGCCTGTGGGCTGGATGTGTCACGCTCCGGCCATGCCCACACCCAGTTTAACGAAGGGGAAAAAAGTCCCGATAATGTCATGTGACGCCGCTGTGATGACGTGAGTTTGACACCCCTGTCTTAGAGTTATGGAGAAAAATCACAAGATTAAATGCATGAGAGAAGAAGTACTTTTTATTTCTTATATGAAAATTTGACAAGAAGAATCATGAGCACTCTGAGGAAGTAAAATAATGAAATCTTGTATAGTTAAAGGTATTAGCCAGTCTTAATATGGTACTTCATCCCACTTCATACAACCTGTGCTTTGAATTCTAAGTGAATTCTATACCACTTAAAGAATAATGATCTTGCCCATGTTGGAGCAAAAATGGAGGAGTGGGTGGGTATCACAGATATTACATGTTCTCCTTGTGTCTGTGACTGCTCTTTTCCTCTTATATTAATTTCAAGGGCAGGTTCTTCTCTTCCTGCCAAATATGCAAGCAGAGATAATTATAGGAGGTAATTTCAAAAAGTTTCCTGGAAGCAGTGACTCCTGGCTAGGCTTTCCTCAAGTCTTCACTCAAGTGACTCTCAGCCTGTCCAGGCACGGCGTGTACAAGTAAAGAAGCCTTCACGATATAGCAGCTGTAAAGTGCTTTATTCTGCTACAAGCCAAGACCTCGGAATGCGACGAGTTTGATAATCAATTAAAGTCAGCCCTGGGAGCTTCCGCCTACCAGTGCTGCTTATATCCATAAGCCCCTAACCACCATCCGTCAATGCCACGATATAGCCCCACCCCTCCATCCTGGCTGCATGCAGGTTTCCTCCTTTAATGTTCAAAGTGCCTGGCCGGCCCAGCTGTTCAACTTTGGGTCGTGTCATGTTGTCATCCGTCAGCGCCTCGTGGGAGCTGCCTGGATCTGGAGTTTATCACCCTTCGTATTGCCTTTTGTATTTTAGCACTGTTAGGTCCGCAGCTACCTCATCTCCCCCCCCCACACGTATGGCGAGCCTTGGAACTGGGCTCGACAGTGACTCCTGTCCAAGTTATTATCTAAGCATGGTTGCTGCTATGTCCAAGTCAGTGTGCTGTGTTTTTACACATTTCTTAGCAGAGAACTCCATAGCAGTGAGCCTGCTTTCCATGAAATTCAAGCGCTCAACCCTGCTGGTGCTTTAGAAAATGGTTGAGGAGTTGTCTTGTTAGTGAAATATACTAGCAATAGGAGGGGGAAAGGGTGATTTTTTTTTCAACGTTGTTGCAGAAATAATTTCTGCACAAATAGTTGGAAAAGAAAAACCCCAAGTGACCTTAGACATCTGTCTATATCCATTAGTTGCCTATGACGGATCGTCATAACTGGTCCTCTTCTCACCCTATGGAGGTTATGGGAGATATGATCCTCATTGAAACCATGGAATGATTCAATTATGGTGAAACGTAAGTCTAACATCTGCCAATAACAACTAATTGCAAGTAAAGACTAGATCTAGCATATGGCCATTTGTGTGAGAGACCTGAGATTATCCTAGTCAAGCCCATGGCAGTTCCCATCCCTCCAAATGTCAGTTCTCTTCCTCTAATACACCATTTCTAATCTAATCTCCTTGTCTTTCAGACTTCTCAGTTGTTATTCTCCCAAATGGAGTTTAAAAAGAACACTTGGTACATTTTTTTTTAACAAAGACAGAACACACATACAAATGGCTCCACTTTTTATTGTCAAGTTCCAAGACTCTGCTCTATATGTTAACAGGGATTCCAGTATGGACCCTCCTCCATCATGTTCAATTAATATTTACTCCATTGACAATGCCTTGCAGTTTAATGATACAAAGTGTCTCATTAATTTAACTCTTTTTTAAAAAAAGTTTTATTGTGGTGTTTTGCAAATAGAGTACAGCATTCCATTCTGTATTTTTCAGAATGAGAAAGAAAACAATCTCTGTGTTTACTGGAGCAGTGATCAAAACAGGAACATTAGATGCCATATCTAGTTTTCAACAAAAGCCCCAGCGCCCAATTTCCTTAAACATCAAATTGCTGATCCTGAAGATATAGTCTCAAGGAGAATACTGATCATGGTTCCTGGGGGAGCACAATCCCCAAGATAATGTGTCAAAATATGAAAGGTTCAAATTGATTCACATTTGAAATGGAAATATGCTATTCTGCATGTAGATGGTGAGCTGATTGTACTTTTAATACATCTTCCTGTGATGGGTTTATTGTCCTTTTTTCCAAAGATGGTTACTGCCTGCCAGTGATAATCAGCCTATCAGAGGGATAGGATAAAACCACTTGGTGTTTTTTTTTTCTATTCACACAATAGTGGAAGCATTTACAATAAAATGCTCTTGCTTCTAGAGGAAATGGTAATGTTGGGATTTCAGTAAGATTGCATGCCATGAAAATGCAGATAGGGTTCAGTTTGATCTTTGATTTATTTCACCTGATTCAGTGTTTTGACTAAATTCTGAAAGCTGAGTTAAATTGAAGCATCAAATCAGGTCAATTCAATTTTCCAAACTGATATTGAAGCAAATGCCTTTTTCCTTTCTAAATTGTTGGATCAATTCAAAGGCATTCAGCTTTCCAGTTCAATTCAGAGAGTTGATTCCATTTAAAGATTTGATTGCATTAGCATTGGTTCTCTGAAAGGATAGTGCAGAAAAGCTCTCCAAGGTTTTCCAGATGATCTTCAATGCAAATACGTGAGAAAGAGGGATGGGGGGCAGGGGTGAGTTACATCATAATGAAGGAGTATGCATGTTACATGCTGGAGGTTTCAGGTTCAGACTTCCAGAGACCAAAGATGATATTAAGAAATATCTGAGCTCTAATATGAGTGGCAAATCCAATGAAATCCCAAAGGTGCTTTTTCAGGAGGCAACTGGACTTTCTTGTTTTTTCTTTTGAAGATGTTTCGTTTCTCACCCAGGAAGAAGCTTCTTGGATGAGAAGTGAAACGTCTTCAAAAGAAAAATCAAGAAAGTCCAGTTGCCTCCTGAAAAAGCACCTTTGGAACAACCATGACCTGGATGACCGAGAATCTCTACAGAATCCAATAAAATGCTCAAAATCCCCCCGATTAATTTAGGAAGAGGCAGCAAATAAATGCTAGGTCTCTGCATTCTCATATGGATTCCCAAGAAACCTTGTGCAAACATGAATGCACTAAGCATAATTCATTATTGTAGCCTGACTTTTTTCAGATTTCCATGCATGCGTAGAAAAAAAAAATCCACTGCTTTAAGAGTCTAATTTTTAGTTATTTTAGTGAGTCAGGTGATTTTAAGGAGTAATTAATGTATCTGAAGTATACATTAAAAGTATTCCTGTAATACCAGTACCATTAAAACGCAACAGCAGACACTCACATTTAGTGAAATGCTAAATGAAGAATCTAGTCAGCAAGGCAGAAGACCTATAAATGCTTCCTACTTTCCAGTCCTAGCCTGCAGCACAATGGAGAACCCCAATGGACAGAGTGGTGACAGATGACCTACTCCACTCTCTCAGTCAGCTGTTGTGATATACACTAGACCAGTGGTTCTCAACCTTTCTAATGGCACGACCCCCCCGCAACCCCCGTGCGCGAAGAGGGGACAAAGGGGTCGTGGCACCAGGGGTGAAATCCTCCCGGTTCGGCCGTGCCTGGGGTTTCTTTTACCCTCTGCGCATGCGCAAAGCGTTCTGCGCATGCGCAGAGGGTAGAAGAACCCAAATGGCGGCGTCCGGGCTACCAGCTGACGGCGACCCGCAGGCACGGCCGAACCGGGACCTTTTTACCCCTGCAGTGACGGTGGCACCAACATGGCGGGCTAACACGCGCGGCGACCCCTGTGAAATGGTCGTTCGACCCCCAAAGGGGTCGCGACCCACAGGTTGAGAACCGCTGCACTAGACCATGTATGAGCCGTGGTGGCAGAGTGGTTAGTATGCAGTATTGCAGGTAACTCTGCCCACTGCCAGGAGTTCGATCTTGATGGGTTCAAGGTTGATTCAGCCTTCTGTCTTTCCAAGGTTGGTAAAATGAGAACCCAGATTAATGGGGGCAATAAGCTGACTCTGTAAACTTGTAAACCACTTAGAGAGTGCTGTAAAGCAGTATGAAGCGGTATATAAGTCTAAGTGCTATTGCTAAAACCAGACTTTCATCCAGGATTAAATCATGAATAATAAAATGCTTTACCCAGACTGACCTGCCATTATCATATATTGGTTAAAATGTTGGTTTTGGATACCAAAGATCAACATTTTGGTCAGGTTATGACCCATTCTCAAGCATAGAAACTCACAAATTTAGAGCCTCTCTTTCAGGGTAACCTAACCCTCATTGCTGATGCTGATTGCTGTTAAGGTAAATGAGCTCTTGTAAAAAAGATGTAGAATAAACAATTTTTAGATTGACAAGAGAACTATTACTGTCCTTTTGACTTCCTTCCTTAGATTGCACCTCGTTAGTAAAAGAAGGTTGCCTTCCTTTCAATTGAGTAGGTTGAAGCTGCCTATCATATTTTTATGTCTACCTACATAATTATTTACTACCATGTTTCTCCGTAAATATGACCTACCCTGAAAACAAGCCCTAGCCCGATTTTCATGCCTGCGCCTAATATAAGCCCTATCCCCAAAATGAACCCCAGTTAAGAGCTGCCTACTGTCTGATTGTACAAGGTGGGGCGAGGCACAGGCGTAAAAATCAAGCTAGGGTGGGGATGGGGGGATGGAGCTGCCCCATGTGCCCCACACCTACTTACCTTAGGACTGCTGCAGCCAGGCCTCCCATGCCCTGACACCTATCGCGCCACTGTCCGACTTCTTCTGCAGCCACTTGCGGCTGCTCATGGCCGGACACCATGTGGCACATTGCACTGTTGCCACCGCTCGTAGCAGAACATGAGGCTCATTGCACCAGCGCCACCACTCATGCGCGCAATGGCACAATGTACAACCCAGCCCCCTGCATGGTCGGGCAGTGGCGCAACAGGTGTCAGGGCATGGGAGGTGTGGCTGCAGTGGCCCTAACGTAAGCGGGTAAGACATCCCCCCCAAAATAAGACCTGGTGCTTATTTTGGGGCCAAAAAGAAAATAAGATCAGGTCTTATTTTTGGGAAGACACGGTACCAGTTTCCCACTCCTCTCCATTCTTACTATCTCCCCATTATAAACAACACTCCACTTTCTTTATCCATTAAAAATGTAGCAATCTCTTGACACTCATATAGAAAGTAAAAAATGAAGACACATTCAGGTGGAACTTAACTTCAGCATTACTCAGGTTTTACTTTTTTGAAATGAACCGAGATTGGTGCCAATAAATCAAAATGGGAGCCAGTCCCTTTAGAGCTATTTTCCCAGTATGTTCCCTTTAAGCACCATCCTGGTGCTTGTTCTCTATATCTCAGATACCAATGGTTGGTTGCAATAACCTGGATAAAGATTGCAAGGCAAAGATTTCCACTGCCTTCCTTAATCTTTCCTTTGCACTCCCAACCTCAGGTTTTTGGTTGAGAGCCATAGTACATAGGTAGTCATGATGCCTTACCTTCCCAGTAATAAAGCACTCAAGATATGTATCAGTACATGCTTATGGGGAAGCAATCTATTCCATGACACGTTTAGGCAAAAGTTCCCTTCATCTTCCTTTGTAAAGGCTTAAAAGAGTCATTTCACTGGCTAAATACATAATTCAGAAGTATATATTCTATAATCATTCATCAATACACATCAAGAGTAATGTTTCTTGATGTTATACAAGGCTGTCTGCCTGATCTTGTAAATACAGAGCTGCCTGGACATTTTTGAATGATCAAGTTATTAGATATATATTTCAAAGAAGCCTTTTGATTTTCCAAAATTGGATGGTTTGATCTAATTTACAAACAGCAAAAGTAACTTTGGTTTAATCTATCATTCTTTTCCATAACTATGTTTTTTAAATAGAGCTCTTTTTCTAGGTTTAAGATTCTTATATTCAGCCTTAATAATACATGTGTTGTTTAATTTCTGTCCCTTTCTCTCTCACACATAATGTGATTTAATAAATATACTTGTACATTTGGGGATTTGATCCTAATAAAATGGAAGTATTATGAAGGTTTTTTCCCCCTCTTAAGACTATTTTCCCGTTTAATTTGGAAAATTTCAGTAACTACCCATGAAGACAAGAAGAGGAAGGAAATATACTCCATTGTCCTTGGGCGTCATCTTGGTTAGCTTTTTATTCATATAAAAAGAGATAGTATGACAGGACTGAAACATATTTGGTTCTTTCAATTAAATCGAAATGCAGCTCCTCAGTTATATCTACTGAATAAGAGTTGATGGAAAGAAACTTTGACAGTATAAAAGAAGAGAATTCTTGGATAAAATGCTTTATATTGTTGAACCAAATTTATAATTCTACTTGATATGTCTTAGAAGACATACAAACTGAGGCAGACACGTTCAAAAGGCTAACAAGTTTATTCAGCTCAAGGTAAATGCTAACAGTGAAAATGCTAGCCTGTCTGCTCAGCGTGGCACGCTCTGGCTAACAGAGAGCGGCAAAGTCAGTACCCTTGACAGCTCCTTATATAGTCGAGCCAGAACGGCTGCGACCAATCAGCTTGCAGCAGCAGCCGGCATCAGCTATGGACCTGAGGGAAGACTGGACACAGCACTCCTCCATCACTAGATGGCGCATTCATAGTCCTACAGGTAGGCAGGCCTTCTTCTGACTCGGTCTGACCGTTGGAGGGTTCCTGTTGAAGCTGAACTAGGTAGGACTGCCACAGAAGTTCCTGTTGTCATCTCTGGAGGCTTTTCCCCCTCGCTGGCTGCTTCCATGGCTGGAACAGAGTCCTCGGTGTCGGTGAGTCGTGCTTACTGTGGTTGTCGTAGTTTGCCTCAGTCCCTGGAAAAGGCCCATCTGTAAACAAACTTTTATCTGAAATGCTGGGGTTAGTTTCTAGTGTGTATGCTTTCATCTTAGGGCTCCAGCGACCCCTGAGCTGGTCAATGTGGCGTCGCCACATTCGCCCATTGTCCAGAACCAGTGTATATGACCTGGGGCCTGCTTGGCTAATGACAGTACCTGATAACCATAGGGGGTGGCCTGCATACACAAGGTCCCCTGGTTGGAAAGTTCTGATTTTTGAAGTTGAATCCCTGGGAAGGTCTGGGGAATAATTGGGGTGCAGTCTGTCCAGGTTAGTCTTTATTCTCCTTCCCATTAACAGCTCAGCAGGACTTTGGTTTGTTTCTGTGCATGGAGTGGCATGCTACAACAGGAGGTATTTTGAGATTTTATAGTTCCAGTCCCCAGGCCCTAACCTTGCCAGGGCCTCCTTAACTGAGCGTACAGCCTTTTCCGCCCTACCATTGGTAGCAGGAAAAAAAGGAGCAGTTAGAATGTGCCTTATGCCTAGTCCTGCTAGGTATACTTCAAAAGGGCCAGAAGTAAATTGGGGCCCATTATCAGACACCAGAATGTCTGGGATACCGTGAGTGGCAAACAAAGTCTGTAATATCTTGATGACTGTGTCAGAGGTGGTGGAGGACATCAGCTTCATCTCTACCCACTTAGAGTAAGCATCCACCCCCACAAAGAACATTTGACCCTGCACTAGGTCAGCCAGGTCTATGTGAAGGCGAGACCAAGGCCGTCTTGGTGTGTCCCATTCGGAGGGGCTTGCTTTAGGTGGGTTTGCTCTTGTTTCTTGACACATCTGACACCCAGACACCCATTCGATAATTTCCCGATCTAAGTTTGGCCACCATACATAGCTCCTGGCCAGAGCTTTCATCCTCACTATACCCGGGTGGCTTGTTCTGTCCCAGCTGCCGATCCAAGAAAAACAACGCAAGCAACGTACAAACAAACCTTGTTTAATACTCGTTAAACTACTAATGCTCTCTTAGCAGTTGTGTTTGTCAAAGTCCATTAAATCATAAAGTAGGCCTTTCGGTGCACCAACTTTTAATTAACGTCTTAATAGTTGGCAAGAGTCCAAGCACAAAGAATCCAAGAAGTCTAACAAATTATACTTAACTGAGCCACGAGCCACGAGAACTTACTGAAGTTGACAGAAAGCCCAGAAACTAAGAACAGGAAAAATAATGCCGATTTGAATTAAGAGCTGAATAGGAAAGCCAAATCAATACGTGGATTGAACAGAGTTGTTTCCTGCAACGTAGTTGAGCATGGTCACTACTTAAATAGGCTAAGGGCATGGCCAATTAGCCCCAAGCCTTACTCCCGAGGAGACCTCCTCCTGAGTAACCATTCTTGCCTCTTGGCAACTCTGCATGCCCGTGCATTAAGAATAGGCTCCTCCTCTTCTTCCTCGTCAGTGATGGGAGCTTCTGGAGGTTCTGAAGGCCCTGGCTGCATCCCTGCCTCTGGTACCGAGTCCTCTCCAGCGTCCTCGCTGTCCGACTCAGGTACCAGCTGCACAGGCCACTGGCGAATCACCACACCATCCTCCTTGCTGTCAGAATCAGCTACCACATGGCTATCATGTAAGGTAGACAGGATGTGGTTTCGTAAAGAGGAAGGAATAACAACTCTATGTCCCCAGAGCAAACAGCCTTTCATTGTGGATAGTTCGTTTTGCCTTGTCCGGAATGGTTGGAACAGTGTACCCCCAGAGTCTAAAGGCCAGCCTCTCCTGACCCAGTCCAAAACCTGAGAAAGAATTCTGTCTTTGGATGTGTGTTTGGCCACGTCTGCTGCTGATAGAACGTTTTGTCATCAGCACAGAGTTAACAGGAGCTGGATCTTTCACTGGAATAGGTAGAGGGCATCTACTCAGGGCATCTGCGTGTGCGAGGTGTTTTCCTGGCCTGTACTCAAGGGCGTAGTTATCGGCAGCTAGAAATTCAGTCCACCTGGGCATCCTTGGGGACATAATTTGAGGGGACTCAGTAATGTCCCCTATTTTGTCTGCTGTTTCCGAATGGACGGCCTCCGTTTTGGCAGGAAAAATTGAAAAGGTTTTTTGCTGAATCTCTGAGGCAGACCTGTTTGAAAGTTCTGCTGCTCTTGCCTCCTCTAAGGCTACTTGTAATGGAAGTATTGTTTTTGTAAGTAGGTGGCATTGTAATCTTAAGTCTCTGATGCCACAAACAAGCCTGTCTCTCAGGGCATTATCTAAGTGTTCAAATTCACAGTAAAGGGCAGCTGCCCTGAGTGAAGACATGTATTGGTTAATAGTTTCCCCCTCTTTTTGGTTTCTGTGATAAAAGGCATGTCTTCTAGCTATCACAGATGGAACAGGAGAATAATGGTTCCTTAAACTCTCTGAGATAACATCCCAGGGCACAGTATGTACTTTCTGAGGAGCAGTATTTGCAGTTTCAAATACCTCATTTCCACAGTTAGAGAGGAAAAGGACTTTTTTTCTGTCATTAGAAATGCCAGAGAGTTTGTTAGCCATTAGGAAGAATTCGAATTTTTCTAAATAAGTGTCCCAAGATTCAGCTGCAGGATTGTAAGCGGCAAAAACAGGTAAGGCTGCCATTCTCCACAGAAGGGGATTTTTTTGTAGTGACTTCAGCTCTTTGTAGTGACAGCTCAGCTCCGTGTCTTATAGCCTCATTTGTTTGGGGATAAAAACCCCAACCTTCGTCGCCAGTTGATATGTCTTAGAAGACATACAAACTGAGGCAGACACATTTGAAAGGCTAACAAGTTGATTCAGCTCAAGGTAAATGCTACCAGTGAAAACGCTAGCCTATCTGCTCAGCGTGGCACGCTCTGACTAACAGAGAGCGGCAAAGTCAGTACCCTTGACAGCTCCTTATATAGTCGAGCCAGAATGGCTGCGACCAATCAGCTTGCAGCAGCAGCCGGCATCAGCTGTGGACCTGAGGGAAGACTGGACATAGCAGTACTTAATTTGAACAACTGTATAATGCTTTACATTTTTTTACCATGTTGAATTGCATTTAGGTTTTGAACGATGCAATAGAAATTGCAACAAGAAGGAAGTCCCTTCCCTTAAATATATTCTAGACAGGGGTGGGTTCTAGATCCTTTTGCTGCCGGTTCGCTCAGGGTCGTGCCTGCGTGTGCGTGCTTTGTGTGCATGCAGCAATAAAAAAATAGCTTCTGTGCATGCGCAGAAGCAAAATCCAAGATAGCGGCACCCATGGAGACACCGGCGGAACCGGCTCTGTGATGTCATCGCCGAGTTACTAATGGTTCTAAAGAACTGGTTAGAACCGGTAGGAACCCACCTCTGATTCTAGAGCAGGAGCGTCCCTGCTGGTTGGGAAATTCTGGGAGTTGAAGTCCACAAGTCTTAACTCTGCCAAAGTTGGACAGGCTGTACTAGAGTTTCCCAATCCTGTGAAAGAAGTGCAATTATGAAGCTGGTTATTCATATTTGCCTGTTGAGATTAATTGTAACAGTTAAATTTGTTAAAAACCCCATAACAACAAAAGACGGTTAAAAGAAAGCAATTAAATTGGAGCCTACAAAAAAAAGGTGTTTGAGTTTGAGCACTGGTTGAGTTAAAATGTGCATTTTTATTATTATATCCCCTGAATTCATTCCATTCAAAATAATCTGTGTAAGAACTCCACAGTTGTCGCAACAGGCACCTGAGTTTTTCTCTTGTGTTTCTCTTTCATCTCATTTCTTTTTCCTTGTCTGTGTGTGTGTGTATGTGTGTGTATGTACAGTGAACACCCTGAAACACCAAAGCCCTAAGAGAAGCAGAGGAGAAACTACACTTTCAACGTTTTCCTCCACAATGGTTATCCCAAGAACTTTATATTATGATGCATAGCACCCAATCCTGAAAAACTACACAGCGAGACACAACACAGAAACAAGTCCTGCCAAACATCAAAAGCACATCAGAAGTGGCTGCCTGGCTACTGCAACCCCTAGGAATAACAATAGCCCACAAACCCATGTTTACACTCAGGCAGGAATATCAAAGACAGAACACAGAAAAAAGACAGCGCCAACATAATATACAGAATCAGTTGCAACAATTGTAACCAGTTCTACCTTGGGCAGACAGGAAGACAGTGAAAAAACAGAATCCATGAACACCAGCTGGCTGTCAACAGTATGATCTGAAGTTCCTGATAACCAGTTACACCAACAACAAATAACACCGATTTGACTGGGATGAAACCAAAGTCATTGGCCATGCCTAAACCCATCAGGCACATGACTTTTTTGAAACCTGGAATTTTACCAATGGGTCCATCAACAAATACATTGACATTGAACCAGCATACGAACCAATAAGGAAGTGGACCATCTGAACCACCAACCAATGACAGATCCTACCTTCCCCTCACCAGTTGAATTCTGCCCTTCATAGCAACCAATCAGAAGTCACAAAGTCACAAGTCCAGAATCAGTCTTGTGATTCAACCAGTCACAAGACCCATAAATGAACAAGACTTCACCTCAAAACCCCCACTGAAGATGTTACCTAGTTTGGTAATGAAACGTCTGGGAGCTGAACAGAAAGCTCAGAGAACAGACCCTCCTGAAATGTTTGTGTGTGTTTGCACTTTGGATTATAAACTTCTAGGTAGAAATGTTCTTCCAGGTGACTGAATATGTGTAAATAATTGCACTTCCCAAATGGGATGAAATTATCTTAAAGAAATTACTCACACTTTTTTTTAAAGGGAAAACTCTAACAATGTTCCCATGAAATAAATATGAAAGATAGAAGTATTTTAATTTGGATGGAATGGAGCAGGAGACAGAACAAGATTATTAAATACCAACATAATAGATAGGAGAGATTCACTCATATACAATTATATTCCATTAATAGACAATCTGTGACTCACTGAGTCATTGTTTCAGAGATATTTCCTGAAAAACAGAATGACCCTGGATGAGCAAAAAGACAATGGGAGTGGGAGTGACTTCCAACTTCCTTAATGCTTCCCCATTGTATTTCCTTGTGAGAAGCTGCAGTGGTGGGTTGCTCTTGATTTGGCCTGGTTCTGTATGTGCAGAAGTGTCGCGCGCGCGCGAACCGGTAGCAACGGGTTTTAGAACCCACTACTGGGAAGCTGGCAGTGAAGCATCGGAAACCTCCTTCCTTCCTTCCTTCCTTCCTTCCTTCCTTCCTTCCTTCCTTCCTTCCTTCCTTCCTTCCTTCCTTCCTTCCTTCCTTCCTTCCTTCCTTCCTTCCTTCCTTCCTTCCTCCCTCCCTCCCTCCCTCCCTCCCTCCCTCCCTTTAT
>QLTV01003648.1:1018270-1072775 GCA_003457575.1 Thermophis baileyi
CCCTTTGTCACCTCCTCCCGCCCGGGGGGGGGGTTGCGGGGGCGGCGGGGGGTCGCGGGGGGGGTCGCGGCATTAGAAAGGTTGAGAACCACTGATCTAGTCAGTGAGAAAGTATATAGCAATCAACATCTATGCCATATATGTGGATGGAATCACTGTCTATATACTGACATTTGTATATGACCCTTTGTTAGGCTTATGGAGAACAAATCCTTTTAGCTCAGATGTTGCCAAACTACTATTGGCAAGAGTCCTAGTCAGCATGGCCAATGAGAAGGAATGTAGGAGTTGTCATTAAGCACCATCTAGAGGTTAACAACTTCTCCTTCCAAGGCTACTTTGTGCTGAAATATATTTATGTTTGAACTCTTTACCGCCTGTTTGAACTTTATGCACCATCTTCATTGCTTTTTCTCTACCTGGTACTGAAAAATAATACTGATTGATAGGGATTAGCCCTGTTAGTAATATAAAATGGCAATACGTACATTTAAGAATTGTCTTAAAAGTTGCTGCGGTTTTATTTATATTTCTTGGCTACCTTACGTTGTCTATATGTAGCACATTGGAATGCTATAACTCTAAGAGCAGAAGGATAGGCGTTGGAGTCTAAAAAGGGTCACTGCGAGGTGATGGGACTGTGAATTACTTCTCTTTATTACAGGTCACCAAGACAATGCATTAGAATTGAGAATAGCACAGACTTTCACAGGTTTGTGGCTCTGTATTATGAATCAGAAAAAGATGCAGCATGGAATGCCAATCATGGAAGATCCAAAGTTGGAAGGCTGCCCTGAAGAGTCCAGCCCTAAGGGTGAAGATATTGAGAGGTCCAATCCAAAGTTTCAAATGGTAGAAACAGAGATAAAGTGGAGCCAAATGAGAGCTGGGGAGCTAAGAACCTTCAACAAAGCTGGGATTTTGAGGGAATAATGTTGGTGATGGTTTATTCTCCGAACTTGCTGTTTGGCTTCCAAAAGTTTCATCACCAGGCTAAGTAACATCATCAACAGAACTTCGGTTGAAGTATCTTGTTTCAGTTCTCTGCTTTTATGTGGTCTTGTGTGGTTACATGTTTGGTTAGCCGTGTGATTGACAGATCACGTGATGCAAGGATCATCAAGGGGGGGGGAGTAATGCTGGTTGGAGGTCATGTGAGGCCATGTGATCACCCTGATTGGGGGTCACATAAGGTCATGTGATCAATTGGCATGCAAAGGTCATCTGGAGGAGAGTTCACCCTGGTTGGAGGTCATATGAGGTGGTGGAACGCAGACCCTTGTTTTTACCAATTTGGCAGAGAGACTTTTCTTTAAGGGTCCTAATAAGTACCTTGTCTTTCCAACTGGACTTAGCTTTATCTTCAGTTTCTAGCTAATACTGAACACCAGATTAATTTCTTCCAGTCAAGATTGCCAAATAATTGAATGCAGTACAGTGGCCATCCTATCCTGGCATATTTTTATGTTTGTATTGTGTTATATTTGTCTCCTGTAATCTCATAATCTCTGCAAGAGCAACAAAGCAAAAAAAAAAAAAAAGAGTAAACAACACCTAGATAAAAGGTACCCAAGTCTAATCATAGAATATTTAAATATTTATAATGTGTAAAATTTATTCAAAGAAAAAAAAAAAAAAAAAAAAAAAAAAAAAAAAAAAAAAAAAAAAAAAAGAGTAAACAACACCTAGATAAAAGGTACCCAAGTGTGTTCTTTTTTTTTGGTACTTTGCCATATTGCTGCACCAAAGTACTTATGAGAAAAAGGTGTTGGCAAGGGAGAGTCAGTGAGGTTCATGACAACAAAATGAGTTCTGGATTCTAAGAATCTAAAGGTTTAGGTGCTAATTGAGGCTAATAACTTGGTGTGGACTAAGCTGAGGATTTACTCCATTTCTAAGAATTTGCTGCAGTTCTGCTTAGATGCTAAGCGGGGTTTGAGCACTTTTGGCTCTGCATTGTAATAATCCAGAAGCGAGCCCATTTTAAGGTCAATTTGCCAAGGGCAAATTAAATAAATATTGTTGACAAGAGGAATAAAGTATAAAGTAGGATTATTAAGAAAGACTGGCAATAAAGGCATCATGCCCTGCATGAGAGAGAAACCTCTCAATATTAATAGCATCAGATGTTCAAGAACACTTCTGTTTATACTCAAGTCTCCATGAAAACATAATAGTAGCTATGAGAATATAATCCAAAATCCACAGAAGCAATAACTTTATCAGGCTAATCATAGATTTTACAAGCTTTCATAGGCCAAGAACTCGCTAATAAAGAAAGCTGCTTCAAATCCAGGAGGCAAAGGGTTGGAGATGGGAAAATGACTGTTACTTGAGCCAGGCAACTTTCGTAGACATAATTCTGAGAAAAAATATCCAGAGATACAAGTGAATCTTATTAAATAATTGATACTGGGCTGTTCCACATTTTTTTTTAAAAGGAAATTGATAAGTATGAGATCTATAAAGATACTAGATGAGTAGAATAGGTTGTCTGTCCATCTTGATTACAAAAACCCACTTGTTTTACATTGTGCTTGTGTTCATGTAGTGAAGAAGTTAATGCATATAAGAGTTTTATTTTTCAGTCAGCTTGTTTCAAAGTTTGATACTAATTAGGACTGAGAGGGAGATACTGGCTCAAGCTCACTGATCAGGCTTCTGTGCCAAAAGGAGGACTAAAATCTTGGTTGTCCCACTGCAATTTCACCATATTAACCATTATACTATACCAGCATTCATAGAAGAGTCAGTATTTGTTTGCTGTTGGAATGATATCTTACTTCTCCAAACTCCAAACCCACACTTACAGTATATGGGGGTTCACTTTATCCCTAATTCTTTAGCCTAGTAACTGGCCCAAAGTCAATAGCAATAGCATTTAGATTTACCCTGTTTTCCCCAAAATAAAACATCCCCTGATAATAAGCCCAATCGGGCTTTTGAGTGCATGGCAATAAGGCCAAGCGCTTATTTCAGGGTTCAAAAAAATATAAGACAGAGTCTTATTTTCAGGGAAACATGGTATATACCACTTCACAGTGCTTTACAGCCTTCTATAAGCAGTTTACAGAGTCGGCATATTGCCCCCAACAATCTGGGTCCTCATTTTACCGACCTTGGAAGGATGGAAGGCTGAGTAAACCTTGAGCCTGGTGAGATTTGAACTGCCAAATTGCAGGCAGCCAGCAGTCAGCAGAAGTAGCCTGCAGTACTGCACTCTAACCACTGCGCCACCGTGGCTCTTCCGTGGTGAGTACTGTACACAATGATGTGTACTTGAACTTGACAATGATGTGTACTTGAACTTGACAGCTTAACCACTACACTAGATAGGCCAACCTTAATACAATGGATCCTTGAACTCTTCTACTGAAATAATCCTATGCATGGAGCCATTTGTCCATCTAGACAAAGTCATCCAGCATTGGGAGTTTTATTTTCCTACAATAACTGAGATTTTCAACTTGCAACTGGGCTTTTGGTATGAAACAGCTTTTCCCCCCTGAACAAGGTATTTGAAAAATATGTTGCTGTTTTTTCCTGAGGGATAGTCTCTTCAGAATCATTTTGGATCCCTATATTGCTTGGACAAAGGTGGAACCAGAATAATGGGATCTAAATCAAGTCTGAATTAGCCAGTTAAGAAATGCCTATTCCAAATTATGCTGAAGGATCTCACCTGTCATTTGACTAAGTCATAAAAGCCACTTGGAGAAGCTGAAACCATGTAAAATTGCATGGATAACTGAATGGATTTGGAAAAGTCATCATTTTTCATATAGTTTTCTGGCCTAATGAAACTTAACTGGCCAGATGATTGTTTTAAAATATGAAAATGAAGACTATAATTCAACTCTTGGTTATTCATATGCATCTCCCTTCTAACCTTTGCATAAAAACTGTAGGACTGCACTCAAAGAGCGTGAAGCATTTTGCCTATAAAAGTCCTTTATAAATGATTAATTGTGGCAGAAACAGAAAGAGCCAAGGTAGAGCTGCTGAAGGAAAGTAGTCTGTTTGCAAAGCTTCTGATCTTGCTTGGAATGATTATAGCTAACGATTGTGTTTCTTAGAGCAAAGACTTATTTAATGATTGCTGACTCACCATCTATAATTATTATTAATTAACATACATAATAAAGTATGTGAATAGTTCAATTTCCTTGGTTTGAAGCTGTGTTGTAATCAAAAATGGCAAATCGGTTTGTTGGGGCAAAGAGTTAATATTGAGATAAAAATCTCTTCTGGCTTCTTTTCTACTGTTAGTTAATTAGCATAATCCTAATCCATCTAGTAGTTACCCAGCAGCTATAATATTAATATAACAAGAAAAGCAATAAAACGCATTAATAAGCTGCCCAGAGAAAGATGCTATAAAAATATAAGGGCCATAATCAAAGTCTAAATTGTGTATTTGATCAGAAGAAGAAAAAAAACCCTGTAGAAATGCTAGCAAGAAGATTTTTTTTTTTAAATCAATGTTAACAATTTTCCACAAGGGCTTTCTGGCTGCATATTTGCTATTTATTTATTCATGTATCAAAATATCCTACTTTTCCTTTAAGAGATCAAAGAAGGATACATAGCCCTCCCTCCTGTTCAGGGGTGAAATTCAGAAGGTTCTGACAGGTTCTTGAGAACCGGTAGCGGAAATTTTGAGTAGTTCGGAGAACCAGCAAATACCACCTCTGGCTGGCCCCAGAGTGGGGTGGGAATGAAGATTTTGCAATATCCTTCCCCCAGGAGTGGGGAGGGAATGGGGATTTTGCAGTATCCTTCCCCTGCCACGCCCACCAAGCCACACCCACAGAACCGGTAGGGAAACATTTTGAATTTCACCTCTGCTCCTGTTCTTCCTAACTGTACTGTAATAACCCAATGAGACAGGATGGGTTAAAAGAGGAAGGCTGGCTTGATATCACTCCATAAGCTTCTATTGCTGAGAGTAGAGTTGAACCCAGATTCCCCAAAGTGCCAATACAAAATGTTAACCACTACCCAAAACTGACTGTTACGGTTAGTGTGTGTTTGTGTGTGTGTGTGTGTGTGTCTTTTATTGAAGAAAATACGAACTTATCTTTTCTTTTATGTACACTGAGAGCATATGCACCAAGAAAAATTCCTTGTGTGTCTAATCACACTTGGCCAATAAAAAAATTCTATTCTATTCTATTCTAAAATCATTTTATAAAATAAAAAGCTACCAAAAAATTAAAACAAGAAAAAAAACTAAAAAGGAAAACAGAAAAGATAGAAAAAATAGAAGAAAAAGTGAACAGTAGAGATCAAGAAAAGAGAAAGAAAAAAAGCAACATTTAAGGAGACTTCCGATCTTTGCAGCAGTTGCAAACATATTGTTTCTGTCCCTGTATATTACATAATGTAACATCCTTCTTCCCAAATGCAGCCCGTTTTAATCAGCAAAGCCAGATAGCACCAGTTCATTTTGAGCAAAAAGTCAATAAAGGTTTCCCAGTTGTTGTTGGTTTTTTTTTTTATAAAAGTATGTGTCAGGTTTGATGATAAAGTTAGTTGTGCTGACAACACAACTTTTCAGTTTTGCTCAATCTTAATTAGTTGTGTTTTAATTGTACTGAATATATGTGAACCTCTGGAATTGACAGAATTGGATACTATACAGGTACCTACTTCCCTAATAAAGAAATGAATGAGACAGGTTCTCTTCTCCCATATAACAACTCATTTCACTTCATTTGATGATGGTGGCCCTAAAGGAGGACCTCTGAAAATCATCAAAATGGCTAGGCAAGCGGGCTTTAAAGACAAATCTCAACATTTTTGGGTCCTACTGTGCTGAGAATTCTATGTCTATTAATTACGGCAAATCTAAAGTTTTGGTGTTCTCTAGAGCTCGGAAACTATACAATTGGGCTATCAATGGCAACGTTATTAGGCAGGTTTTTTCATTTTAAGTATCTGGGTATTCAATTTCAGAATTCCAGTGCCTGGATTAAACATCGTTCCCAGGTGTTGAACTCGGCCTCCTGTAGCCATCAGCAGATTATAAGATTCTTTTTTACCCAAGGGGGTCAGTTTATTCCTTCTGCTTTGCGCATATATAAAGCTAAAACCATGGCCCAAATTCTCTATGGTATCCCCATTTGGATACGAGGTTTTAAGGACTGTATTGAAAGAACTCATGCCACCTTTCTTAGGAAACTTCTAGGTCTTCCTCCCTGCGTTGGATTTGCTTCAATGTACCTGGAACTGGGCATTCGTTCACTCGAATGCATGGCGTGGATTAATACATTCAAATGGTGGTTTCGGGTGCTCTTCTCGGCAGTCCCTGGTAGCTACCTTTCCCTGGTGTTTGCTGACTCTCATACTTCCCGTTGGGAGAGGGAGCTGATGAAGAAACTCCACTTGTTGGGTTTTTCGGGGGATGCTTTGGGAAACTATGGTCTTAAGGAAGCCCAATTTAGGGTAGTCCAACGGCTTGTTGACATAGACTTGCAATATTTAAGATCTAGAGCCAACAAAACCTGCTCCCCTCTGACTTTTAGCCATTTTAATAATTATGGATTGAGGATGGCTTCATATTTCTATACTTTACCCATCCCCAAGTATAGAGGAGTCTTCTCCCTAGCCCGTTTTAATGTTTTGCCTTCAGCACTACTCGATGGACTTTTCAAGAGGCGCCCGCTCAGTGAGTGATTATGCCCTTGTGTTAGCCCTGAGGTTGAAACGGTGGAGCATGTCTTATTACAGTGCCCTATGTATAATACAGCAAGAACCAAATTATTGCCTTTTCTTAGAATCGATCCCTTTGGCCCTAATGCTGGTAATTTGGTTCTCTATTGTCTAGGGGATGATTTACCCTATATTACTTCACTGGTTTCTAAATTTTTGTTAAGAGCTGTAACTATTAGGGGAGAATGCTGTTATTCCCTTTAGCCAAGGCTTTTGGTGCTAAATGTTTTGTTGTATTTGTATTTTGGTCTGTGACTGTAAATAAATTTATATTTATTTAAATCTCAACATTTTGAAACAAATTCTAGCCACTGAGGTCTCTTCAGCACATTGGCCAATTCTACTTAGTAGCCTTGTAGTGCTATTGTGAGATGCAAAGGATCAGGACCATTCGTAAGCTTACAGCATAGGAGATTGATTCAAGCTTATACAAAGAATCTAGCCAACTAAAGTTCAGCTAAATTGGCACCAGATAAGGATCAATGGAATTCAGGAGGGGTTGGACTTGGAGCATTTCTGGGAATGCAAGGACTCTACACCAGGGATGTCAAACTCAAGGCCCGCAGGTCGGATCCGGCCCACGGGGTGCGTAAATCTGGCCCGTGGGGCCAGTCTAGAACTATCAAAAGACACGCCCTTGGTGTCTTTGCTGGCCAAAACGGGCCGTGCGGGGCCTCTGCACAGCCTGTTTTCGGCCGGCAGAGTGCTGCAGGAGGACTGGATTGGACTGGATTACAATTATGTGGACTCAAGTAAGTGCCTAATCTGGATAGAAAACAAACAACTTCCTATGTTAATACTACCATTTAATGCCAGATTTTGCATACTGTAGGTCCATTTAATGTGCAATCAACAATCTATAATTAACAGCCATTTCTATTTACTATCCTGGAAATTTACCTCTGTTGTTAGATCTTGTATTGTCATGTTATTTATGCTATTGTATTTTTATTATTAGTTGAATAATAAAAATACAATAGTATAAATAGCTTTTCTGCCTGGAAAAGCAATTTACTATTAAACAATGGGGTATAAATTTAGAAATAAAAAAGTTTAGTGGAGTATGAAGAATAAGTAATAAATGTTTGCCAGTAATATCTGGTATAAGAGATAGGAAAATGGTTATAGTAAAGAACTATGGAAAGAAAGAAGAGAAGGGAAAAAGCGCATCTTGAGCCTGTGTCAAATGCCCACCATGTCCACACCCACCTCCGCCCTGGCCACGGCCACCTCGGCCACACACACATACACACCGGCCCTCTGAGGTCAAACCCAACTGTGATGTAGCTCTCAATGAAATCGAGTTTGACACCCCTGCTCTACACTGATGACACATTAAATTATGTCCCCCAGCTCTACCTGCTCTTCTCCTACAATTATTTGAATAATAATTTGCATTGCAGGCTGAAATTTCACACATGCAACATGCTGTTTCTGCAAGCTACTGGACTGCCTTTCCCACAGAATTGTAAATTTATTTGCTCTGTTGTGTACCCAATCCCTTTTGCATGTCATAATGGGATGCCAGCTTACTTTTTAATGCTATAATCTTGATAATAACTTCTTGGCGAAATAGTACACTGCAGAATGGATCAAACTGACAGCATTCGAGAATTTTTTTAGATACATCACAAAAAGCAAGAGTTATCAGGTGGATCAATTCCTCATAAATATATTTAGTACGGCCTAACCGGATCATATGGTATGGAAGGAAGGGTAGTTGAGACAAAATCCATCTGCTTCAAGTTGGGAGTAAGGTATTTCTTATATGTAGAAAAAAATCACTGGATAGGTTAATTTTAATGAGTGTACATTGTCATGGTCAGTGAATTTCACTGACTTTTTTTAAAAAGTGGTCTTAAATATTCATAGAACAGTTTTTTCTTTAATGCTTTCTGGCATGATTATATAACCTTGTGATGTCCAGTAGCTATTAATGGAGTAAATTAGCATTCTCATGTTTCTGGTTTGAGGCTCATTCCTACAGTTCCCTATAAAGAGTCTATACAGGTAGTCCTTGACTTACAACCAGAATTGACCCCAAAATTTCTGTTGTTAAGTGAGACATTTGTTAAGTGAGTTTTGCCCCATTTTACAATCTTTCTTGCCACAGGTGTTAAGTGAATCATTGCAGTTGATAAGTTAGTAACATGGTTGTTAAATGAATCTGGCTTCCCCATTGACTTTGTGTCAGGTGTGCTTCCGTTCAAAATCCAGGAAAGAAAACTCCCAACTCCATGATGATAGAGAAGAGTACTTTTACTGAATGAGAACTGATAGCAACAAAATGAAAGCAAGATCTGAGGCAAAAGGCACGTAAATTGCATATAGAAATAATCCCAAATCCCTCCCCTCATAACCTCCCCCCAGCTAATCATCCAATCCCGGTGCCCCCTAGATGTCATGTGGGCACGTCTTCAGGTGGAGCTTCCACAACTGGCCGTTGACCTTGAGCTGGCTGTAAACATGTCCATCCAGCCTGGCCGTATGTGATGAGAACTTTCCTCCCTAAACCCCTAATCAGAGACATGTAGAGACATCTCCAGCACAGCTCCCCCCCTCCCAAATACCTAGCCTGCCCTCCTCCCCCAGTTTCTATGGCAGCCGAAGCAAGCAGGCAGCGTGGAGGCTGACACTTTGCTTGTCAGAAGATCGCAAAAGGTGATCACATGATCCCAAGACACTGCAATCATCATAAATATGACTCAGTTGCCAACTGTCTGAATTTTGATCACATGATCATGGGGATGCTACAAAGGTCGCAAGTGTGAAAAATGGTCATAAGTCACTTTTTTCAGTGCCATTGTAACTTTGAATGGTCACTAAATGACAACAGGTCCCTTCCAACTCTGTTATTCTGACTTCTGATAGATCTCGCCAACTATCCTCTATCCCATTCTCAAAGGGAGTAGCTGAGCTTCTCTCTCTAGAGAAATTGGAACAACTCCAGCTCATTCTTCTGTTTTATTTCAGATGAAAACTTTATTTTTATGTCCCTAGGTTTGTCAGAGCAAAGTTTTTAGAACTGCTTCCCAGCTGCACTGTTTATCTGCTCTGCTTTTAACTGGCTTGATGACTTTGTACTGCTTCTATTGATTTTGTTCTAAGCTGCTCCACAAGCTCTTACAAACTGAAGAGCATGGTAATGAAGATCTAAAATAAATAAAAATAAAGATAAATGGTCCACATCATTTCCTAAACTGGAGGTGGGAGAAACCATAAAATGCTGGGGTTAGGTGAGCTGTTAACTAAAACAAAACCAGTGAAGTGTGAAAACCCAGTAGAACAGCACTGTTTCAAATCCCATTTCCTGAGTCTCAGCTGTGGTTTCAAAAGAAATCTGTCTCTAGGTTTGAATTTTGTCCAATTGCTGGCTAGGCAATGCCATGCACCTGCCAAGTCATGACCTAGGATGCATACGTATGGTTTGCTCACTGTCTCTTGCCACATTCTAAATGTGCCAGACTTCGCACCATGGAGAGCCGTATTTCATTTATAAAAATTAGGATAGTTTGGCTCAAAAAGGTTAAAGACTCATAGCATTTTCACACCAGAAAAAGCAACCTTTTATTATGATTAATGTTGCTTATTGTTGTAGTGTAAGCTTATGTGAGTATAGATTTGTCAAAAAATAATTACATCGGTAAATATTTGTTTAAAATGCCAGTAGGGAAGAAAACATGCTACTTGTTCATAAACAGGGTTCTTACAACTTAATCTCTGCTTAGCATTGTGTTTCTCAACCTTAGCAAATTTAACATCTGGACTTCAGTTCCTAGAATTCCATTGCCAGAAATGCTGAGTTGAAGACCACATATCTTCAAGTTGTCAAACACTGGTTTACAGGTAAGTTCTATTGAGCATAACTGGACTTATTCTATTTCAGGCATCAATATTATATATATTTAAATATGAATAATAGTAATAGGACTCACCATGGTTTATATCTGAGCCAATGTATAAAAAGGCACTATCAGTCCCTACAGTGAATTCCTGAATGGCCTCTAGAAATCTGAACAAGTATTTGGAAGTGATGGGACTACATATTCTAGTAAAGAATTCTAAGAAAACAATATATAACCAGAGGATATTTCAGGTATCTCAATCCTGCCCTTTTTTTTAACAATTCCAGTTACATTACATTTTGCAAACTCTGCTCCTGTCATTTCTTCTTACTTTCAAAGTATTCTACTGCTTAGTACAAGCAACTACTATTTATTACAAGTACTACCAATCTGCTGGCTGCAAAATTTGTTGCTGTCAATCTATATAAGAATATACAATTTTTAAAGGTGATGTCCTGTCTTATGAGATTCATTTATCAAAATCTAGTTACTACAGCCATCGATGTCTTAGGATGGATTCATCTGTCATTTTCATCCATCTTCTTCCAAAGTAGTTGGTTGCATACATTACTCACCTTTAATACAGCTTGAGTGTAAGATTTGATTTAAATCTTGGTAGTTTATGGGGGAAATGGAAACCTGAATCTCTATTAACAAATTTTTATTTTTAAAATTTCCTAATAGTATATGTGTACTATTAAACTGGGGTGATTCTCTCTCTATCCGAATATTCTGGAAAATGCTAAAACCAAGCAGTTTTATAGAGCTTTTACTTTTTAAGATAGTGACTTAAGGGGGAAGGGCGCCAGGTAGTTGTGGTTATTACTGTATTTTGGTGTTGATATTTTACTATATTGCCCTATTGCTGATTGATTTAAAAGAAACATTTTAAACTCCTGCAGGAGAGCCAATAGGCACCAGTCTAGAAACCAGGATACAGTGTGCTCTAGTCCTACCTTAGACACAAGCCAGTTTCGGCAGTTGCTCTCGCTCAGCCCTAGGAAGAAGGCATCGACAAATGACTTCTGAAAACTTGCCAAGAAAGCTGCTGGGACTTATCCAGGCAGTTGCCAGAAGTCAACCTTGACTTCAAGGCAGATGTACATGACCAAACCATACGTCTTTAGAGTGTGGCTATCTATAAACAGGCAGGACAGAAGGCTAAGATCAAATTTAAATTAAATACAGCCAATAAATCAATAAAACATAACAACTATACAACTATATAACAACCACATTTTGATGTGATACATCACATCCATTTGGTAATTTGATTTGCACTCAGATTGAAACTTCATATTATAGAACACATACTTTGCATGAAGAAGATCCTGAGTTCAATTCCCATAATTTCCAGATACGGTTGGGAAAAAAATCATTTGAACTGCCACCATCAATTAACAAAGCTATAGAAAGTACAGCTTTCTATGTTTCTAAATGATGAATTGCTATGCCCCATTCTCCATACACAGTTTAATAAAGGACTTCAACAAAGAAAGAAACACCAAGAAAGGAGGTCAACAATTAAATCCGAGGAAAGACCCATCACTAGGAAAAGGATAGGGAACAGGATCTGACTACTCAGGGCAATCAAAAACCAGAATTACTCCTATTAAGTGTTTTGTCGAGCCTTGTATAACTGCTCTGTAATAAGAACTCTTTCAGCAGAATTCTCCAGTGCTTCGTCAGGCCTAGCCCTGAGAAGGGTCCCCAACACATATCCCCCTTAAAGCACGGTATACTTGCCCGCATAAAAGAATGATAAGCAACAGGAAGTGTGCAAGTGGGGAATCACTTGTGTGAGTGAGCAGGCAGGTAACAGGCAGATTAATGCAACAGCCTTCTTGATTCCAGTACAGTTCTTCTTAAATCCAGTTGGGCATTTTAGCATGCTAGAGAGAAGATTAAATGGTTGGCGGATAGTCATTCAACATCAGAAGAGATTTTATAGAGATGATAAAGCAAATTGGTTTTCAGCTACTTCAAAGATAAGACAGATTGAAATAATAGGACAAAGGATCCCAATCACATTAATGCTCAGAAATTTTCCTGCATTATTTCCTACCAGTTCTTATTCAATTGGATGAAAGAGAATTCTCTCTAGAAAGTCTTTCTAAGGAAAAGAGGATTTCAGAGGCATTCTCATGAGTGACATTTGGCATGCCTGCATTTATTTTATGAAAAAGTGGCCTTTCATTGCCCCATCACTTCTTTTCCAGTCTTCCTAACATCCCATTTTTCCATTAAATCCAAGGAAAGAGCATCTCTGTATAGGTTTATTCAGTAGGGGTGCTATTGTTGATATTAAGGGGGAATTGAACCCTTTAAGATATGTTTGCCAATTTCTTCTTCCTCTGGAGAAATTAAAAGAATTCACCATTCTCCCCATCCCACAAACAATGTAGATGTGTTCAGCTCCATAGTAATTATTTGGAAGAACTTCCTCATTGTTCAAACTATATGGGAATTTCTGTTTGGTTAGTGGTTTTAACTAGAGAGTGCACGTTACTTTCCTGGTATGCTATATTAATGATGAAGGATCTGGAGGTTCATCATATGCCTCTGTGTTTGAAGCTATCTCAAGTGATTTAAGAAAGCTGAATTGTTTTTAACTAGGTTTATCAATAATTTTACCTGCAAATGAAAAAAAAACAAGAAAGAAAATGTATAAACCAGGTGACAGGGAGAAATGCTGAAGAGCAAAATGGGAGGGAAACCAAATGGTTAAAGAAAGAGAACATTCACTTTTTAAAAAATCATAGATATCAACACTTTTGTGTCCAAGTACTGACACAGAGTCTGCTCCTGGCTGCTTTATGTTAATGTGAACTCTGTGAAGCAGAGACAATGGCACAATTGAACTGCAAGCACCTAGAAAAAATGATGAGATGATCAGAAAATATGAGAACTGAGTCAATTTGCAAGGTCACAGATAAGGAAGTTAAAGCCATAAGAGAAAGTGGTATAGTTTTAAATTATTATTAGTGCTTATTCTGGAGTTGTACAGTCTTGTTAAACTGGAGCTTTTGATCTATGGGCTGGATAATATGTAGGAGCTATTAGGTTTAATGAGTGTTTACAGAGGCCATTACAAACAAAACAAAGAATAGCATATTTGAACCAACCATCTTAATTCTCTGTTCATTTAAACACACCCAGTCACACACATTAAAACATTGGTGAAACTTGGACACTTTTTAGCATGAAGTGAATTTATTAATGTTCAATGTGAGACAGAAATGAAACACTTAAGTATGGTCTTCTAACAGATAAAAAGAGAAGTCTGAATCAGTTCTATTCATTTTGTGTTGCAGACTTTTGGCAGTCCTTTTCTCTGTTGGTCAGATATATTTCCTTTTTGAAAGGGGAAAACTTATAATTGTTATCTATGGGTTTAAATCATCAAGATATACTTCCTATTTTGCTGTTCTTGTTCTTGTTTATTTGTTTATCTTTAGTTTATAGGACTATTTGTTTTGAACTTTTCAGAGATGTATCTTAGTGTTTCCTCTGCTGGGAGTGGCTGAACTGTCTACCGTCCCTGTCCTACTGTCCTATTGTCCTCATCTATCTGTATTCACCTTATGTTTATGTTTATACCTATACCTGCTATCTTGTACGTTTGACAAACAAACAAAATAAATAAAAATAAAAATAAATAAATAAATAAACTGGGATTAAGTCAATAGGGCAGATTTTCCATCTTAAACCTTCTCACTTGGTTAATTGAAGAATGGGTTTGTGCCCTGAATACTGAAAAGACTGAATTTATGGCAATTGTGTTATAATCACCCTTGTCTGATCTGCAAGTCAAATCTATAGATGCTTGAAGAAGTCAACTTCTACTGTATACATTTCAGTGTGGACTGACTTAATTCAATTATGCTGAATGAATGTATGAAGTAGAACATTAATATCTACCAACTTTCTTGTTCATACACAAAATATATGCACACACACAAATACATATATGTATTTGAGGGGAGGAAGGTTGAAAATAATAGTTAAAATGGAATTTCTATATTGTACAAATCACCATGCTATGGCAACAGTAAGAACAACTTGATTTCTGATGGAGTTTAAATAAAAGTGATAAGAACGAGTCACACATGTAGTTATTTTGTAATGGACATGTATGACTCAATCCAAAGAATAATCCACACAGTTATAACAACACAGGCAGAATAGCAACATTGACAGGAAGAATGTGAAAAGAAAAGATAAAAGGATACCACACCACTGAATAGCCAGACTATTTTAGTAGAGCAACAGTGAGCAATCTGTTCTCTATCAAAGATAACATCCTTCCAAGAATCATCTGCTCTGCTCCACACTGCAGGCCAATTATGAATAGGACCATACCAAATGTTGAATCATTCCAGAGCCAAAAACTGATCCACTGAAATTGTCTCTCTTGCAGATATCCTCTTTTCTCTTTTTGTCTTCTTCATCCAATAAACTCCAGGGACAAATCAGACTTAAAATATGGTCCAAACAAGGGATGCAAATTAACCATATTTGCACGAGATTTGAGGAATATTCTTTGTTTTCAGAAAAACTGACGATAAACAATTGTAAGCCTGAAAACTCTAAATGCCATAAATGACAATTGGGGAAACCTTCCAACTTTCTTATTCTTCCTTTTCCATTGCACTAAAGTGTACCATCAGTATTTTTTTATTATGATTCTTAACCACTGAAAGAAGACAACTTGCATAAACAACTTGAAGAAAGCACCTGTTTTGCAAAACATGCTTGGCCTAACTATGGTTTATGAAATTAAATCATTTTCTACATTTGCCTGACACACTGAACTATAAGCTGGCTTCCCACAAAATGTTAGGCTAAAATCAGGTTGGCTACTTTGTCATTCAGTATGTTGAAAACACTAAAATTGGGTTTCCAAGTAAATAAGCTTCTGCACATTGCAGGAAAATACAAATAAGACTTTTATCAATAGTGCACATAACTACTCAGAAATTAAAACACTGCTGAGCAATAAGTGCTTCAGACCCAGTATTGTCAACACTTACCAGACATGAGTTTCCAAAGTCAGGATTTTACTCAATTCCAATTCAAGATACCACAGTTCAGCCTTGGACTTCCCCCAGAGCAATTATAGCAACAAACATATACACAAATCTTAGTTCAGCTTAACTGTACTAAATTTGCTTAAGTGATGAAGGAATTTTTTCCACTCAAAACTGTCTTCTCAAATTACTAATCAAGAACATGAGTATAGGATATTATAAAATTAATATTCAGCCTTTAGGCAGAAAAAGAAAAGGTCACTTTGTAGTTAGTAACATCATGCTAATAAGAACATTTTTAAAGTTTTCATGAGAATACCTAGAAAGAGAAAGGTATTAATGAAATAAGTAGCCTATATCTACTCATCTTAAATCATTAGAATAATGAAAATGGTACTTTTAACAAGAGTACCATATGCCTTGTTGTAAGGAATATCCTTCTGGGTTCGGTTCCAAGTGGGGAAAAAGACACTGGAAGCATGGTGACTGCTTGGAAAGATGTTTAATGGTGGACAGCAGGACCACATGGTTCGAGGTCCTGGAGAAAAGGCGATCACATGTTTAAAGACACTGAAGAAGAGAAGGGCTGAGATGCTGAGAGTGCCTTGGTTTTATGCCCTCTCTTGGGCCCCGCCCGGGGCCTCCTGCTCCTGTGCAAGAAATGCACTCTGATAGGCTGTCAGACTCCCATGGGGCCATGCAGAGGCAACTCTGTAGGCTGTCCTGAGTCCAAGTTTGCTTGAGCCTTGCTGGCTGATGCAATCTTCCCAGGTGCCATGTGATGAGTTTCTGTTTGCTAGATGGGTCTGCCTGAAGGGGGTAGATCTTTGTTATGTAGAATAGACTGGCCCAGGCTATTAAGGAAGGTGGGGGGGAGGGGAATGAGCTGGGCCCATTCCTTGATGGCACATTGACAAAGGTGGGGGCTAGTAGGAGTGAGTCTTTTTCTGCCTAAAACATGTTTCTCCATTTCTCAGCCAGGAATATTCTATATAATATTCTGCCTTTTTAATATTTCCTAAAATATTTTATTCCTCTAGGAGGGGGGTAGGTGCTAACTTCCTACAGTCTTTTAAAATACAGTTACATTATTCTTGTAGATTTAAAATTTAACAACGTTTAGCATAGTGGTCTTCTTCCATGTTTATTACTAGATTTTTTTCCCTATTTTTCTGCAGCATATTCTTACTATGATAAAGAGTATGTAAAGGATTGAAGAAGAATTGGCAGTTTTCAACAGTTTGCCCAATTGTAGAGTTTTAAATTGTTTTTTTGTATTTCAATAACTTTCAGCATCCAATGCTAGCTTTAAATAGCCACATTGTTTTTAAGAACAGTGGAGGCTTTCTTTATGAGGACCTTGCTCCTAAAAAGGTTCAAGATAATGGTACATTCCAAAATCTCTGTGGGAGGAACAGAGAAAGCTATCCATAACAAAGACCCCTTCCATAAGTATATTTATCCCTACTCCATGTATATCTAACCCACAGGTTTATCTAGCAGATAAAGACTCTATGTACAATACATCTCCTTTACTGTTTGCATTGAATGCTACTAATAATGCACTATGACAGAGCACAAGTTGTATTCTTAGGTTTATCCTGTTTGGGAAAATTTATTTTTAATCAGCATTAAACACTCCTGTCAGGGTGAATGCTTTCCAGTGTCCTGGTGAAGCAATTAAGTAAGCATGTAATATCTCCACTGAAAAGGGAGGTCAGGCAGAGCTGTTAATCCAAAGAGAATGGAAGGCTAATGAACAGCAGAGCTAATGAACCACAGGTGGATCTCGTGTAAGATAGCATACTTGGCTTGTAGTACAATGCACCAAATATGCACTAACACATTTCAGAGGAGACGTTTGAAGTTGTTGCTGCACAGCTGAAATGTTGAAGACCAGGAAGAGAATAACAGAATGAATAAAAGTGTTGGAAGGGACCTTGGAGGTCTTCTAGTCCAACCCTCTGCTTAAGCAGGAGACCCTATACCAGTCCAAACAAATGGCAATCTAGTCTTGAAAGTGTTCAGTGATGAAGGATCCACAACTTTCTGAGGTAAGCAATTCCACTGATTAATTGTTCTCAATATCAGAAAATTTCTCCCTAATTTTAAGTTGGATCTCTTTAATCATCTTCCATCTGTTACTTCTTGTCCAACCCTCCAGGTGCTTTGGAGAATTTTTTGCTGTCCTCTGTGACAGCAAGAAAAACAGAAACAAAACAGAAGAAGGAGGAGGAGGAGGAGGAGGAGGAGGAGGAAAGAATTAAGTTCTTACAGTTAGGAGAGTCGAATAGAAGACACATTATGATGCCACTGCGGAAACTATGCAAATTACATGATTCCTTTGAAAAATGAATTATGTGTCCCCAGGATTTGATGTTTATACTTATCAAAGTATGTGCATAAAGCAGGTCCTGAAATGGTGAGTTATTTTAATAAGATTTAAATTAATCCATGCTCTAAGGAGAAGAGAAAGTACTAACAACCAGATGACTACAAGGAATATAAATCCTTCCATTCTCCACTGTTCAGTCAGAACTGAAGAAGCTTCTTGGATAAGAAGCGAAACGTCTTCAAGGAAAAACAAAGAAAGTTCAGTTGCCCTTTGAAAAAGCAACCATGACCTGGATGACTGAAAATCTCCATAGATCCCTTGCTCTAAAGCAGGGGTCCCCAACCTTGGCAACTTTAAGACTTTTGGACTTCAACTCCCAGAATTCTCCAGCCAGCATCTGGCTGGAGAATTCTGGGAGTTGAAGTCCACAAGTCTTAAAGTTGCCAAGTTTGAAGACCTCTGCTCTAATGGTTACGTTGTGAATTAAGAGTGGAGACTGGACTCTGTTCAGAATATAATCAGTAAACAACAGTCAAGTAAAACAGGCAAACAATACAAATTATTACCAATAAAACGTTGAGTTTTCTTAAAAAGATGTGCAAATCACTAAACATATAAAATACAGACTAATTCTGATTAATTAACAAACCAAATGTAGAGGTAAAGGAAGATGACCTTGCTGAAGATATGCAGGATCTCTTGCCAGGGCAAAAATGGCTGAAGCATTTTTTAAAGTGCACAACGGAATAACATTCAGAAGTGGCTCAGGCAGAGGCCTCCAAAATTTACTATTATATAATAAGGAGAAGTTATAACCAAGCAGATTTGCAAGATTCTGTTATTAAAGCCAAGTTCAATCAAAGTAGTTTTAGCTAACCTGTAGAGTTCATTTCCTGGTCTGGTCTACCAGTGGGACTAAAAATGAAGTGTGAAGTTTCTGAGGATTTTTTTTTAATTAAAAAGCAGAGTATAATTAAGTTGCCTTGCAGGTTCTATCTGCCATCCCTTTATCCAGAACTGGCAGACAGAGAATGGTAAGACCAGAAGGTAGATTTATCAAAAGAGAAAAAGCGAATCTGACCCCAAAGCTTGCTATTCCAAGGCTATTAAAATATACAGGAGGTTTGAAATACATTATGTACCTCCATCCCTGAAATAATTCAGTAAAAAAATCAGTAGTTTTCTTCTTTTTCACTTATTCATTTTAATTGTTATTTCAACTTAATGTTGATTATCAGAATCATATTTTAAAGCAACGAAGTTGAGACAAACTTCAGAGAATTGGAAAAGAACCTGAAACCACCCCGAGAATATATCATTGGAAGAGTGAAATTCCCTGTGCTCCTCAATTCCTCATGGGAAAAATTAATTGTCTTTTCATATCTGAAAGCAGGACTGATGAAATATGCAATGCCTTGAATTGTGTGTCCTAAATAGCATGTACATTTCATTTTTAAACTTTAAATTTATAACACAAATTTAGACAAGCTTTGGACAATGGTGTGGTTTTGTTTTGTTTTTGTAGTTCACATGAGGTTGGCTATACAGTGGCCATTTAGCAGAGAAAAAAGCATTCATATAAATTACTGTCGCTCATTCGTTCTTTCTTTTTGATATTAGTGGCTGGACTAAATTATCAGAAAGTTGAAAACTTTGGCTGCTCTGTTTTCAAGTAGTTGAATAAGGTTTCCCTCCCCCCCACACTTTTATCTTTTAGACACCAAAATTATTATTATTATTATTTTAAAAAGCTTGAACTTAGTAATAATTTAACTGTTTCAGAACATCAAGAACTAGATTAACCAAAGCAGCTACTATAAAGCCTTTAAATTCCATGTGACATGAATTGTTTAAACCTAACTGATCCTATGCTAATATCCTACCCTCCAAGGAACAAAAGAAAAGGTTATTTAACACCTTTTTCTTCCAAGGCTGCCTAGCCATTTGTATTAAAACTTCACTTTCACTTCTTGATACTAGTGACAAAGATTTTTTTAAAAATATTTTTTAGAAAAGCAAATGTTGCTCAGTTTGATGAAAGGAAATTCAGTGAAATACTGTACTTTTAAGTGGAATGTGGTGTTCTTCCACTTAAGGTAGCCAAAGTCTGGTTTTTCTTTGTTTAATTCCTCCAGAAGTCTACAGCCTCTTAACTTCCTGTATACAAATAAATCCCAAGGCAAGACATCAGGAGAGAATTCCTCGTTCAGGGAAAGCATGTAGCCAGGGAAACTTCAGAATTGTGTAACAGAAAATAGACCTCACCCCATTCCTAAGAGGTCTGTAAGGGGCGTGCATAAGCGCACCAGCGTGCCTACCGTCCCTGTCCTACTGTCCTATTGTCCTCATCTATCTGTATTCACTTTGATTATGTTTATGTTTATACCTATACCTGCTATCTTGTACATGTTTGACAAACAAACAAACAAACAAACAAACAAATAAATGAAAAATGAGAGTAGTAATAGTAGCAGGCTCCATTAGCTCCAGGAATAATGTTCAGAATCATCATCAAGAGAAATATGGTAGTAAAATAGAAGAATATTTTGCTGGAGAAGAAAATGTAAGAATTTCTGTTTAATACTCCTGAATGAAAGTTATGCCCACAGCATTCTTCTTCTATCATCCATGATGATTGTTCAGTTAGTGTACATTGTAAGAGGGTTGAAAGGAGGAATCCTTAGTGCTCTCTGAGCTTGTCTGGTTTTTTGCAGACGTTTCATCTTCATCTTCATTTGCAAGAAAACAACCAAGCTAAAAGAGCACCAAGGATCCCTCATTTCAACCCTGAGCTACAAATATTCTCCTTTATAAGTATTGATTTTTTTTGTTTATAAACAATGAAGAGCTTGGGACCTAGACCCTTAATGGATTGCATTTTTTACTAAACCTTTCTTTCCTTCCAAATTTATGCAAACAAATTCTAATCTGACTTTCTCCAGCTTTCTGGATAATGGAATTGCAGGCAAAACGTCAGGAAGATTTTGCTGGGCAAGACTGTTTTGAAAGCACTTTAAAAAGCGTATTTCTGTTTTCTGCCTCCCCACATCCCATGTATTGTTATATATGCTGTGTTTTATCTTCTATGTTCAGTTCATGCAGTTCTAACTTTCTGGACTCCAGACAATGGGTAGCCACAGTTTCTTTGTTAAAATTTTATATTAAATCTAACGATTACAAAGAGGCATTCATTAATTCTGAGTTTATTTCATGTATTGCAATGATTACAGGCAGGACATATCAAGATCTCACCCTCATCATTTATAACTATACGCCATTAGACTATGAACCTATTTCATGAATCTTTTCATCAGAAAAGCTAGTTGCTCTATTGAGTTCTTTATTTGGGACTTCCGTGTTGTTAATTTGATATTTGCCACAATGTGTCAATACATTATTTCTCCACTGTCCATTATGTGTCTGCCGTTCATTAGTCTACAATGTAGTATTCTAGCTGCCAACATGAATAGGAGTACCTATTAACATTTAATTGGGATATCACACTCTAATTGGTTTAAAAGGCTATTGTATCCCACCCTTATGCTTGTTTATGTCCTCTCTGTTCTAAATCTGAAGTAGGCTCCAGGTACCAATACCCAATAAATAGGGAAGTATTATGACACCTCTGTAATATAAATAATCTATTGTGTTGGATAAGGAATCCATCAAAAATGCAGAAAAGTGCAATGGAGAACAGAGCACACTCAATAGTCTGAAGAATATATTTTATAGGAACAAACCCATTATTTCCAGGTGTTTATTGGGTAGTTTTAAAGCCAACTTCCCCCACCCAGTGGCATCCAGATGTGTGGATTACAACTTGTAGAATTTCTAAGGCAACCTTCAAGGTAGTCATTGCTGGTCAGTATTTATACTCCCAGTGTATTAGGAGAGTGTCAAGGCAGGAGTTTATTTTATTTTCTGATTTATATCCTACTTTTTTTTTTCATAGGCTACCTTGAAGTTTTAGTGAAAGTATATTACCTGAGGTCTGAGATATCTGTTGGACATGGGAGTGGGAAAGGGACAAATGTATAATTTGGTATAATACAGCAAACAATGTTTTCTTTATTCCTTTCTTGGTCTTTTTTCAGTATTTGGTATTTGTACTGCTGAAATTTCATCTGAACATGAAATTCTGTTTACTTATTATAGCAATAGCAATAGCACTTAGACTTATATACCACTTCACAGTGCTTTACAGCCCTCTCTAAGCGGTTTACAGAGCCAGCATATTGCCCCCAACAATCTGGGTCCTCATTTTACCAACCTCGGAATGATGGAAGGCTGAGTCAACCTTGAGCCTGGTGAGAATCGAACTGCCAAACTGCTGAACTGCAGCCGGTAGTCAGCAGAAGTAGTCTGCAGTACTGCATTCTAACCACTGCGCCACCATGTCTAATATATGTTGGTTAATCTCTTCCTTGAATCCCTTTCCTCTAGAATATGAGAAGTGATGTTTAGCCCAGATTGAAACCTATGGTCATTAAACATTTAGCGACCGACAATGTTTCAGTCAGGGCATCTATGGGAACAATCAACAATATCAAAATGGCAGGTGTGACCATGTTCTGCCTCTTTTTATGTGTGGGTGAAATGTGAAACATATATGACAGAGGGGCTTTGCTCAACAGTTGCAGCCATCATCTTGACTTTTTTGAGCCCCCTCCCCATGTAATGATAGTTTGGAAAAGCACCAGAGAAGGAATATTTGAAGCACATCTAGAGTGTGCAATACAATCTGCAGTTGTAGAATTTAAATGCCAAAAATAAAATCAGTTGCTAATACAGTTTAGCAAATAATACCATATAAAGTAAGAAAATAAATTTCACGGGCAGAATGTAAATTTTAAAAAGTAGCTGGACTAGCCTACGTCCATAAGAGCCCTTGATCAATTAAAAGACAGTCAAGCCAGACAAATGAAAAAAAAAGCCTCTAGGAAATTAATAGCAAGTGTAAATTCTTTTAATGTAATCTATTCATCTGTCCCTACAATAAATCCGACAAAAATTATTACTATGGGAACCCCTATGGAATGGTTGGGAAAGCATAAAAGCTTTCATGCATTGTGGTAGGGATTGAAAAAGAGATAATGAGAAACAAATGCTGGGAATATTTTGTGAATGCTTTGTTGAGTAAGGTACATTTTCTGAATTCATTGGAACAGCCGTTTTCAATATTTTCACTGGGTTGAGTAAGATTTCCCTTGGTCTTTTCCATTACAGCTCTGTAGGCACTTTATGCTCTTCATTCTATTCTGTCCTCCAGATACATTTTGGTATTTTCATAAAATGATTTCAGAACAGTGTATGCTTAGCATGCTATGGTTTTAATTTCTCATCCATTTCTTTCTTTTTTTAAAACAATTTACTGATGTATTTCAGTTCATATGTAGACTAATCAGGATGGGATAAGGTATTCTGAGTCGAATATACCGTACAATCTCATCAGGATTCTTTCTTGCATTATCATAGGTGTTGCTACTAGTCATCATGATGATACCACAATCGTGATCATAGGTACCGTATTATGAAGTCATGGGCTTGATGATATCACCTAAATGCACATAAGGAATGGAGTTTGTATTATGATGCCCTTTTTGCCCCTTGTTTCTTTTCTGTGAACTTCTCTGTACTCTGGTACATTCACAATTCTTTTTAAAATGAATCTTAATGAGCTTGCATATATCCTGATGCACCTTAGGAGTATAAACCTGAGAATTATAGCCCAGCAATCTGAATAATATGTGAAAATCATAAATAGAAGATTTGTGTACTATGAATGCATCAATATGATTTGGGAACAGAAATAGAGCTTTCTAAAATATCAGTGTTTGTATTGGAGGAGTTTTGTAAACACCTTTAATTTCATTAGAAACAAGTAATAAGCAGAGATAGCCTGAACAAGTTCATTGCTTGGCAATGACCAGTTCAAAGTTGGCCAGGCCTCAAATAGCTGACAAAACCATTGCAGCAGGAATCATATACATTTCAAGAAAATATATTTAATGCTAATCTAGGGTAAATATAGAATCTTGAAAATTGCAACAATAATGGTTGGCTAAGGATTCTAAATATTTAGAAGGCACCTACTTGAAAAAACCTATCCTAACAGACTAGGAGAAATATTATGGTAATATGACTGCTGGTTGTCCTTGACTTCTCATGACTTTTCATTCTACTATGCTTCTAGAGCTCTGTGATTTAGACACCATTCCCTCTCCCCACTCTCAGCCGGCCCACAAAGCCAAAAAGGTTGGAAAACTGCTCTTGAGAACCATAGAGATGGCCTTGAGGAAAATATTCAGACACTGTAACAAAAACAAAGAGCAGAAGCATTCCTTGAGCCATGGAAAAGAAGGTAGTACTAGGAAGGAGATTTTTGGCTTGTTGATTGTCTCTTTTGAATGAATGAATGAATGAATGAATGAATGAATGAATGAATGAATGAATGAATATGTAGATATTGTTTATGTCTATGTGCCTGTTGATGGCTGATTTGTCTGAGTGTCAGGTTTCCAGGAATTCTCTAGCCTTTTTGGACTTGGCTTGGTCTAGAATAGGTACTGCTTCACAATTGAAACAATGGTTGAATCTGTCCATGTGTTATGAAATTAAAGAGTTTTCATAATGTCTTCTGGCTGCTAGTTGTTCATGGATGTGATATGCTAGTCTTTTGCCTGTTTGTCCTACTTAGTGACTTTTGCAGTCCTTCTGCTGTATGATGTAGATGACTCCTGTTTTGTGTTCTGGGGCTACTGGTTCTTTTGGTTTACTTAAGATATTTAGGATGTTTAGTTCATTTGTGTGCTATGCTGGTGCCTTGTGGTTGTAATAGCCTATTGATAGTTTCTGATATGTTTTTGGTGTATGGCAGTGTTATCCTTGACAGAAAATGAGAACAAACCCCATTCCCTACTAGTACTGATGATGTTACCTAGTTTGGGTAGTAAAACATCTGCAAGAAAACAACCAATCCCAGAAAGCACCAAGGATTCCTTATTTCAACACTGAGTTGCAAATATTTTCCTCTGTTGATACCTCAGTATATCTATATTTGCCTTTAAGGTCTGTAATGCTTGGTCAGTACAACTATCTTCAATTCATCCTTTCATCAAATTATTTATCCCATATGATTAACATATGCATTGTATTTTATTTAGTACATTATGGGATAACTTTCAGTATACTTACAATAATATAAGAAGTGGAATGTTCAATTTTCATTTGTTGCTGTTGTAGCTGTTATAATAGATTTTTGCTTACCAAGTCATTCATTCAGTGACTGTTTGAAGATGCAGTGATGCTGAACAAGGGGTACTTAGAACCAATCCTCAAAGTTCCGGCCATTGCATCACCCCAACAGTCAGGTGACTGCAATTCAGATGCTTAGCAACCAGCTCACAATTATGATGGTTGCAGCATTCCATTGACACATGATCATCATTTGTGACCTTCTTTGCCAGGTTCTCACAAGCAAAGCTAATGAGGAAGCCAGCAGGGAAGATTACAAATCCTCCCCACCCCCACTTTTCTGCCTTCCTTCCATGGGTCACCCTGTGCTCACATGCATATACCCAAGTCCTCCTTCACTGGGTCTCCCTGCATGTGCAATCCTCATCTTATTATTTTTCTTCCTATAAAGAGGCCTAAGAGATTAGAATGCAAGTTTATATGTAGAAACAATTGAAGGAGCATACTTCATGGCTTACGTTATCTTAGAAATATATATATTGGGATCCAAATTGAGTTTCAAGTAAGTTGAGATTTAAGCTCTATCTTTGCAAGCATTCAGCCACATTTTGGCAACCCTTAGTATCTTCAGGCCCACTGATTTAATGCGAGTATGAAATAGCCTAGCATGTGAAAATATGAATGGGATCATGTCTACTTTTCAATTTTTATTTTAAAGAAGCCAAGCGCACGAGCTTACATGCTTTTATACCTGATATGGCAATTGTCATCTTGCTTCCCTCTCAACAACAGCAAATGGCCTGAAGCAGGTAAAGACTTTAGTAGCTTTTTTACTTACTTTACTTAAAATGTAAGCCAATAAACCATCTTCATTCAAGCACACTCAATTATAAGGAACAACAAAAGAAAAGTTGTAAAAAGTAAATACATTAGCAGTTATACATGAAAGGTTTGAAAATGAAATTCCCCATGTAAATATATTTCCTTCCCCACAACTGTTTATATATACTGAACTCATTTTCCATATCAGAACAAAATATAAATAAAAGCCAATACAAAGAAACAGATTTATATGAAAATAAGGATATATAAAAACTATAGTTGCTTCTCCTGAGGCAAATACTGAGTGCAAAACCAAAATTCAAAATTTAAATATTTGCAAAGTAGTGTCCCAAGACCACTAATTATTAGTCTAAAATATGCATGGGAGATTATTCAGCACTGAGTACCATACTCAAAACAGTTGTATATGTTATACTGAGAATTATAAATTACATTGCCAAAAATAATTTTACAAAATGTAAGAAGTAAGCAGAAGGAAAAATACAGTACAAGCCTGCTCTTGATGTCAGCTAATACTGAAACTTACAAAACGGCACAAAATGTTATAACATTGGAAACACTAAAGAAGATATTTGAAGAATTGAGCCCAAAATTATTAATTACAATATCAACACTAAATATGTCTGCTTCTGTGGATAGAATATGTTCAAAAGATAATGAGGAATGACAGATAGGGAGGAAATTTATCTGAAAAAACAGAGAGTACTGAAAGTGGAACTACAAATGACAAGCCAAGAGAATGATTTGGAAAAGGATTCTTCATAGATATAAAAAAGAAACTGCCAGAAGTCTTAAAAATTAAAAGGGAAATAATGATGATAAACCAAGAAAATGACCTGGAAAATGTTTTCCTACTGGATCTACAAAAAAGACGTTAAAGCATTGAGGAAATATGTGATGGGACAAAGAAAAATGGAAGAAAAATACAATCTTAAAATATTTGATTGAATTAAAGTTCAAGACTGTCAGAAGTGAATGCAAGGAATAGAAAGTTGGTTTATTTGATCAAGGTTAAATTAAGATATTTTTTGCAAAGTTCTTTCAACCCTTTATGAACATTTTGCTGACATCAGGATTGAAATGTTGATTTTTTTGGGGGGGGGATTTGCTAATAGATAAGGGATGGGATAAAGAATATCTATTTGTAACCTTATATGTAGTGTTATTAAATTTGTTGATACTTATTGAGAGAAAGGTCACTTTATATGTTTCTTTCCTTTTTCCTTTTTCTCTCCCCCCCCCCTGTATTTTTAATTCTTTCCATTCTCATTTGCTAAATTTAGCTAGTATTAATTGTTACTGTTGTAATAAAACTCTTAATAAAATTATACTTTTAAAAAGTGGATAAAAGAGCTCTGAAAAATATCTGGCAATCATCCCGTTCTTCATACAAGAAACCTAGAAGCAAAAGAAGAAGGAAGATGGATCAGGAAAATAGAAGGTACAAGAAATGGACCTATTTTTCTTGAGGAAAGTGATACAGGCAATATATTTTGCTGGTAGACACCATAACTATGAAGCACACGATTCCTGCCCTAATAATATAAGGCTAGATAAATAAATAATAAGACGCAATAGGATTAACAGTAACATTTTAAATACATGTTTCCAAATATAATAAGTCTTAATAAGTCACATCAGGTAGAGACTGATTTTTGGAAACTGTAAGATACAAATTTCATTTTCCAATAAAATATAGCACTAAACAAGCTCCTGAGGATTTTTTCCCCAATGTAAAATCCTAGTGATTATTGACTGTCAGTAGATATTAGTGCTGAGTTACTCAAGTAGAGAATATGTTTTGTTGCAAGCTTGGAAGAAAACAATCCCACTCAAACTGTTCCCAGTGGCTTGTTTGTCAGAATAAAATTCAAAGAATTTCGGTTGTTTCACATGTAGGAAACAAAGGGAATTCAAGACCAACTGAATCTTATCTACCAAATTGCAACAAAAATAGCCACAAGCATACTTTTTACATAGTTTTGAAAATATTAAACTAAATCCCCACAGGAAATGATGGGGACATAAATTTATTCTCACCAACTGAAACATTTATTTAGATTAGTGTCTTATCATCAAAGGTGTCTCTCTACAAATAGAAAGAACAGATTGCAGTCTTTTCATTGTTTTTTTCTTTTTTAATTATTTGGATTAATCAACCAACCAATTATAGGACAAAGAACAGGTAAACTCTTTAACATTCCTGTCACTGAATACATATTCCTATGAGCTTTTCTTATTATTGCAAAAGTGTAACTTTAGCCAATTTTCTGTAGTGCTCCTTTTTTTTTTTTTTTTGCTTTTGGGAAATCTGTGTACCGTATGCTATTTTTTTTTTTTACTCTGTGCTATAGGCAGGGGGGAGGAAAGCAGTACTAATGCTTCTTAATACCATGAATAACCCTAACATCACAAGTAAATACAAGAGCAACATGCACACAAAAGTTCAACAACCTAACCAAGCCAAGATTGAATTACTGGGCTTTATATTTACACAACCTCAGCAGTGTTAGCAACACATAATACTCTTGGAACCCATCCATCCACCCACACAAGCTGTAAGTAATCTTTTTTAGTCAATCCATGTGTCTTCTTAAGTGCTTAAGACCCCCAAAACACATCATTTAACCCATCCTATCACCAATTGCCCCATCCAGTCTGAACCATGACTGGTCCCTGTTATTTTATTGGCTTGCCTGGAAAAGTCTTGCGGTAAAAAGCAGCCAATCACAAGTCACAACAACAACAACAACCAGCCCAGTTCCAGCACTCAGAACAGAGCTGAGAGTTCATGAAATACCATGTTTGGACTAATAATGGGAAATCCAGGTTCAAATTTCCCCTCAGCCATGAAACTCACTGGGTCACTCTGGGTCAGTTACTTTACCTGAACCCAACCTGCTTTACAATGTGTTTTTGCTGTGGGAGTTAAATAAAGAGTTAAATAAATTCCTCATATTAGCTGGTGTACTGTATACACTTGGAGAAAAAGTGCATTATAAATCAAAGAAGTAGAAGATGTAGAAAGACACTTCTTGAAGCTTCTTTTTATGCTCCAAACAAAACTCTCAAAACCTCTCCAAAATGTTGGAATATTCGAAGTAGAAATTTCAAGACTGGAACATTTTAAGATAGAAATGTTCCACTTTAAAATATTTTTGAAATTTCTATTGGAAATACCTATATACTAAATGTTTTATTACATTTAATTTTCATTCCTTGCTGCTTCTCTTTCTTATTTTTATCCTTCCTGTATTACTCCTCCTTTTGAACAATTCTTTCCATGAGAACTTTAAAAGTGCCAACTTTTTAAGGTTTTTTTTTTTTTTAGTTTCTTAGCTTTGCCATCCAAAAATCTATCCAGAGCTGCTTTCCAGCTCAGTGGGCTCAACAGCTTTAATTTCTTCCAGCAGAAACTTTCCAAACATTCCCCACAAAACAAAACAAATAAAAACAGCACCTGGTTATAATTCATGGCCAAAAAGCCAAAACCATTCCATTGACATATAATCACCTCTGCAGCTATGGCTTAGAAAACCATGCAACATTAAAAAGGTGCTTACTCTTTAAAGAGGTATCTGTACAGTCTATAGCAGAACCAGTGTTTGTAATGGGTAGGTTGGTCATAAAACAATCTTCTGTGCCTCCACTTATTAGTATTAAGGGACAAGTTCTTATCAACACCTTTGGCAGCAATGGATTTTTTCCTTATAAGTAATTGCAGGGTTAGATGTTTTCAGAGTAAATCAATGGAATGGAATGGAATGGAATGGAATGGAATGGAATGGAATGGAATAGAATAGAATAGAATAGAATAGAATAGAATAGAATAGAATAGAATAGAATAGAATAGAATAGAATAGAATAGAATAGCAGAGTTGGAAGGGATCTTGGAGGTCTTCTAGTCCAACCCCCTGCTCAGGCAGGAAACCCTGTACCATTTCAGACAAATGGTTGTCCAATCTCTTCTTAAAAACTTCCAGTGTTGGAGAATTCACAACTTCTGGAGGCAAGTTGTTCCACTGATTAATTGTTCTGTCAGGAAATTTCTTCTTAGTTCTAGGTTGCTTTTCTCCTTGATTAGGTTCCACCCATTGCTTATGGTAAATCTGCTTGTGTGATAAGATGTTCAACTTCGGTCTTCCCCTACCTTCTCCTAAACTCCTATTCAGAAGGATCTCCCAGCCTTCCAGAACCTCAATTATGCTCACATAATGCCTCTGTTGTGCCAGCTGATTAATAGTCACTTAAATTCAAGGTGCTGGTTCTCACCCACAACTTACATATCATAAGGCCTATCTATCTTAGAAATTGCCTCTCTTATTGTTTCTGTATCATGCAATATCTAACAGAGTGGGCATACTCTGGTTCACTTCTATTAAACAATGCCATGCCTAGAAGACATCTCTCCTCTGTTATAGTACTTGTCCTTTGGAATAGCATTCTCTGGAGATTCAAACATCTCTGAACCTGCTGCCGTTCAATGAACCTTAAAGACCTGTTTTCCCCCCTCAGATTCTACTGTCTGTGGTATTGCAAAGTCCATGCTTTTTTTGTCTTTCTTATCAACAGTTGTTAAGTCTGGGGTGTAGTGTAGCAGATGCTTGTCTGTTTGAATTCTAAAGTCCCAGAGCACTTTAGGTTCTCCATCTTATATTACGTTGTCTATTGTATTGTTATATTAATTTATTAAACTTATTAGATATACTTGAGATCAGAGGCGGGTTCCTCCCAGTTCGGACCGGTTCGCCCGAACCGGTAGTGACCTGCTGGTGACATCACAGTGATGTCACAGATCCGGTTCAGTCGGTGCCGGTCCGTGGGCGCTGGCATCTTTTTTTTGGATTTTTTTTTTTGGAAAAAAAAATTTGGAATTTTTTTTTTTAAATTTCTTCTGCGCATGCGCAGAAGCCAAGTTTCTGGCACTGCGCGTGTGTCGCCATCTTGTTTTTGGCTTTTTTTTGGCTTTTTTTTATTTTTTGGCACTGCGCATGCGCGTACCCACGAGGCACCCCATGTGGCGCGGGAGGAAGCAAACCGGCAGCGAGGTAAGTTAGAACCCACCCCTGCTTGAGATTATCAATTCCTCCTGATTATGCAAATAAATAAAGTACCAACCAGAGTGCCCAGATCTCGACTCCTGAAACTAATACGTACAGTGAATCCTCAGTTTATCAGACACTGGTTTAATGGACTTTGGAAGCAAGAAACATATTTTTTATTTCAACATGATTCCTATTTAGTGGATCCTGAGTATTACATTGAGAAATTGAGGTTTTGTCCATTAAATTGAAATTTCACTAGTTAAAATAATGATAACTCCTGACCCATTCTGATGACTGAACATTTCAAATAGATACAATTGGATGTCTTTGATTTTGACCTTGATTTCAAGCTCTGCCCATTCAGCATATAATAGGTGTCTTTTAGCAGAAAAGGTGACAGATATATCGCTACATCACTCTTCAAGTCCAACTACAAATACCCTACTTTTCAGATTGTGCAGTGCAAAACACCCTGATGGTTTTTTTTTCTTTCTTTTTTTTAAATAAAGATCTATATTTGTGGTGAACAGTTTTGTAAATTAGCTCAGCAGGTACTGGAGAAGCAAAAATTGCAATAAGAAGCAATGCTCAATAACTCCGGTAAGGAAATCAACATGGACATTAGCCTTGGAAGATTGAAAAACTACTTTGAACAGAACCTGTTACAATCTCACAGTAGGGTATAAACATAAGATTTCTATTGTCCCTGTTATCTGAGTATTAGAAGCCATTCACCCTTCTGTGCTATAGCATCCAGGATTGTCTTTGTTTATGTTATAGCCAGTTTTCTAATACAGCTTAACTACTGACGAGGCCTGTCTCCATTTAATCCTGAAATCTATTACTAATGTTTACACATATGTTCATCAGAACTTTCTGCCTTTTTCTCTCTCCACCGTATTCTTTTTAAATTCCATATGTTAGCACCTTGATTTACACCCTTACTTTTTTTGATGCTAGGCATTCTAATAGAAGCCTGAAATATACCTAGTAAAGCTATGCAGTTCTTGAGACTCTGTTGGGAAGAGATGCTTCAGCATGCAAGGAATACAAATGGAGCTCTCATCTGATGCATCTGTTTCCACCCTTGAAACCATTTAAAGGCAGGAGATTCTGATTCAAGAAGGTCGATATATAAACTGCCTTACGCATTAAGGCAGTTTATATATCTAGTGCTCTCACTAGAGTGGAGTCTCAGTTCAAACCATATCTCAGTTCCTAAGAATGTGCTGTTCTGATTAGATAAAGGAGCTGAACTGCAGAATTCTCGTCACACTAATATTAGGAGCTTTGGAGCAGTGGTGGTATTCAATTTTTTTTACTACCGGTTCTGTGGGCATGGCTTATTTTGTGGGTGTGGCTTGATGGTCATGTGATGGTGGGCATCACTTAGTGGTCATGTGACTGGGTGGGCGTGGCTTGATGGTCATGTGACTGGGCGTGCGTGGCTTGGTGGTCATGTGACTGGGCGGGCGTGGCTTGGTGGTCATGCTCTCTAAAGGGCAGTCTTTGCTAGAGAATCCTAGTGAATCCAGGTCTTGAATCAATGCTATTATGCCGTGATTGTATGGACAACTGATGACCCTGGTTAAATTCCTAAAGGACAGGTAGTCCTCGATTTACAACCACAATTGAGGCCAAAATTTATGTTGCTAAGTGAGACAGTTGTTAAGTGAGTTTTGCCCCATTTTACAACCTTTCTTGCCATGGTTGTTAAGTAAACGGTTGCAGTTGTTAAGTCAGTAACACAGCTGTTAAGTGAATCTGGATCCCCATTGACTTTGCTTATCAGAAGGTTGTAAAAAGTGTTCACACCACCCCTGGACACTGCAATGATCATATACAGGTAGTCCTTGACTTACAACAGTTCATTTAGTGACCATTCAAAGTTACAACACTGAAAAAAGTGACTTATGACCAGTTTTCACACTTATGACCGTTGTAGCATCCCTCAGAATCCCTTAACAACTGTGTTACTAAATTAACAACTGCAGTGATTCACTTAACAAATGTAGCAAGAAAGGTCATAAAATGGGGCAAAACTCACTTCACTGTCTCACTTAGTTACAGCAATTTTGGACTCAATTGTGGTCATAAGTCAAGGATTACCTGTATCAAGGTATACTACCAGTACATAAAATTTCAGATTCTGTATATTGCACCAAATCCTAGGACTTTCTTTCTCATCATATCCAACAACCAATTACTGTATTGGGAACAAACCTTAAAGCTGTGCCTTAGAACTCAAATGCAGCCAAGATGCAAGACCCAGAATTGAGTCTCCCAAACCTCCATTAGATCTGTTCTTCACATTCATTTTAAATTAAGCATTTCTTCCTTACTAAGGCTGAAGTTACTGTCCCTACAATCTTCTCCCACGTTTGAGAATAAACTTATACATGATTAAGTAGTTAACTTCCTTCAAACTGCTTTAGGTCCTCTCGAGGCTTATTGTCTTTTTTTGCACTGTACTGCAAATTTAAGTTCTTAGCATTTTGTGCTTATTCCGGGGATGCTTCGGGGAGGGGGCCGACCCTGGCACTGCTGCTGGAGCCACCGGACCTCTCGAGCCCAGAGGGAGGGAGGGAGGTGACTGGAACACTTACCGTCTGGGGATCACTGGCGAGGCAAGGTAACTCTCCAAGAAGCGGCGGCAGGTAATCCAGAAGCAGCGGCCGAGTGGAGCGTTCCAAGTACCGGTGAGAGCCGAATGGCCCAGCGGGCGGCGGGTCCAGTTTGTCGGCTCGTGGCCTCGGCAGCTCCCCGGGCCAGCAGCCTTCCTCCTTGTCCCGACAGCGGAGCACAGCAATGGCCAAGCGCCGGGTGCTTTTGCCGCTCTTTGGTTTGTGGCGCTGCCCAGTGTGCGCTGGTCCTTCACCTGCTGCTGCCCTCGCCCCTTCTGCCGGTGCCCGCCTGCCCAGGCAGAAGCCTCACTGCAGCGGGACGGGGCATCTGCATGGCTGCTTCAGGCACCCACCTCCCAGTCACGGCGGAAGCGGCAGGGGTGAGCTGTTAGCACTTTTTCCAGTGGCGGGAAAAAGTTCTGAGGGGGAATCCTCGCTCACCTTTTGCCCGCCACTTGGATTCACTGCCCCCCCACCCCCACCGCTTGAAGATCCAGGTGGCAGGCAGTTGCAGGGGTGAGCTCTCAGCACTTTTTCCAGTGGCGGGAAAAAGTTCTGAGGGGGAATCCTCACTCACCTTTTGACCGCCGCTTGGATTCACCGCTGCTTGGAGCTCCAGGCGGCAGGTGAAAGGTGAGCGAGGATTCCCCCTCAGCCGCAGAGGCCACCCGGGTAGACTGCACCCAGAGGAGGAGGCTCTCTGCCCCAGCCGCCTCCTCGGCAGTGGCCCCAGAGCTCAACACTCCCCTGCCGAGGCCCATGGAAGTCGTGGTCGGCCTGATGGCCCCATTCCCCACCGGGGAGGGTGCCGCTCACCTGGGCCAGCTCCTTTCGGCAGACGGACTGCAAAGCTTGCCGGGCTGCCCCCAAGTCCCTGCCGGGCTAGTGTCTCCCGAAGTCGCCGGGGCGGGGCGAGCGTCAGGCGGGGTGAGCAACCAGTGACAGGAGGACCAGTTCAGGGGCATGGCCATCGCTACCGGTTCTCCAACCTCCGGGAAATGGCCACCGGCGGTTCGGGCAAACTGGTGCGAACCGGCTGAATACCACCTCTGCTTTAAAGGCTAAGGTTTGCCACAGGGGAATGGTAGCAATTTATTCTCTTTTTATTTTTTATGAAAAGGTGAAAGATGAGGCATTCAGTTCCTGGCCAGTCAATCAGCATTGACTGGCTGAGAGTTCTCTGTACTCAGTAAGAGCTTATAAAGAGCAAATACTGATTGGGTGGAGACGATCTGGAGTCCTAGACTTACATGCATGTAAACAACTTTGTGCTTGTAATATTCTGATCTCCAAATCAATTTGGAAATTGTCAAAACAGCCCCAATCGTGTTTAGGAGAAGAAAAGGACTTTTTGGAACAACCCCCAAACTCTCTCCCTTACCCCTTAATCCCTCTTATCCCCAGTGCAAGGAAAGTGGAGTGGCTTTAAACCACCTACATGCAACATCTTTCCCTTTTTTCTTGAAATTTTATGCCAAGAAAGTTATGTCTGCCTTTGTGGGCAATCTGCCTATCACTGTTGTGATGTGTGAGCTTTTCTTTATTTCCTCTGTGAGTTCTGCTCCAAAACAATGGTTGTGAAGTGCAGAAGTGGCTTCTAGGCAGTGCGACTATAAATATGTTTGAATATATTTAGCAGTGAAGGACAATGTTGGCTCTGCTGTTGAGGTTGCTCTGACAAGGTCTTGAGTATGAAATTGTGTTTTGGGAGCTATCATTCACCTGTCATGAATTTATTGGTTATTGCCGTGTCTGGACATGTACCATGTTTTCCCGAAAATATGACCTATCCTGAAAATAAGCCCTAGATTGATTTTTACCTGTGCACCTAATATAAACCCTACCCCAAAAATAAGCCCTACTTAAGACCAGCAGTGGCACTGGTGCATGGCGCAATGCACCAGTGCCACCGCTCACAGCAGGAGGCTACATGGCGCATTATGCCGGTGCTGCCACTCGTGGCAGGAGGCTGCATGGTGCATTGCACCAATGCTGCTACTTGCACATGCAATGGCACAATGTGCCATGCGGCCTTCTGCCATGAGCGTGGCACCAGCGCGATGAGCCATGTAGCCTCCTGCCGCAAGTGCAATGCGCCATGTGGCATCTGGCCTCAAGCGGCTGCAAGCAGCCACAGAAGAATTTGTGCAGCAGCATGACAAGTGTCACAGCATGGGAGGCCTGGTTGCGGTGGTCCTAAGGTAAGCGGGTAAGATATCCCCCCAAAATAAGACCTGGTGCTTATTTTGGGGCCCAAAAGAAAATAAGACCGGGTGTTATTTTCGGGAAAACATGGGTATGTACTTCTAAAATGATGGAAATTGGTGATGATGCCAGAAATGCTGCTTTTGTCTTCAGACTAGTTTTTTTTTTCTTTTACAGTTTAGTGGTTTTTTTTCCCCTCGCCATTTTGTTGATCTGCCAAAAGGTTCATGAACATACAGGGCATCTGGGAACAGGACATGCTGGAGTCCAGTATCCTTCCCAAACCTGGTGCATTTCAGTTGTGTTCAACTATATTTGCATTATTCCCAGCCAATGCCCAATGAGGACTAGTAACAATAGGAATTGTGATCCAGCATGTCTGGAAATTGCCTGTTTAAGGAAGGCTGAAACGGGAAGACATTTGGCATGCCTATTAACTGCATTTGATCAGTTTGTTGGCAGTCATCAATTATTTAAGGCTATAAAGAGTTTGGTATAAATCTTCCCCTTTGTCACTTCATCAATTTTTACTGTAATTTCCATCACTTTTATGATGGCCTGACTTATAAAGCAGCCATTTGATGGGCTCTTTGTTAAACACTCCTATTGACGCTGCAGGGAAAACCATACATTTCCCCTTAGTTATGCTCTCTCCTCTGGACATATCAGGAAGCTATTTTAGTTTTAAATACTACCTGGAATTATTCCAAAACTTACCAGAATGTGCTTAATTTGCTTCTTCTTTTTTAGATGTATTCTCATTCACTGCATTGTCCTTGAAAACTCTTAACGGCTTTTTCTAAAACATTATTACACATATAAATGAGATTTCTCTCCAAGATGAGTATGTACACTAAAATCGGGTCATTCTCTTTCTTAGACCATCTCATCCACATTTCCAGCAAGCAACAAATCTTCCACCATTTTTGTTTATCTCCCAATCAGCTATAGTCCCTTTTTTGACCATATTAGCAAAATCCAGTTTACTAAGTTTGCCACTCTTGGGCTTTATCAGGAACATTATGTTAAATCTCTTTGCTCCTTTTGTTAGATCTTGCTGGAATTGTAGAGGGGACAAAAATCAGCTGAAGACCCAAAGCTCTAGTAGTACTATTTTCTGCACGGAAGATCAAAAATATAAGTGAACTAAATGTACTGTGCCCAGGGCTCCTTGCCCACTCATCTTTGAAGTTTCTCCCCATGCAATTCCCATAGCATTGTTTCTGCTTCTTATTTAGCAAAATATAATCAACTACTTCCATCTATGGAGATTTTCAATCATGGTTGAATCAGTCATAGTTCCATGTCCCAAAGGTGCTTTTTTTTGAAAAGGCAACTGGACATACTTTTTTTTTCTTTGAAAACGTTTCGCTTCTCATCCAAGAAGCTTCTTCAGTTCTGTGATCAGTGATCAGTTCTAAAGAAGCTTCTTGGATGAGAAACAAAATGTTTTCGAAGAAAAGGAAAGGAAAGGAAAGGAAAGGAAAGGAAAGGAAAGGAAAGGAAAGGAAAAAAAGAAAGAAAAAAAGAAAGGTATGCAGATTAATGTAGAAAACTCCCATTTCATGAAGGTGTGAACAAAATATGCGCATGCTAGCTAAAGCTGTCATTGTGGTTTCCTGTTTTTGTTATTTGGCCTATGTGATGCCCTTGAAACTCTGGTGACAGCTTTTAAACTTGATTTAAACATAGAGATACTTTAATGATTATATTACAAGAAAGTCCAGTTGCATTTGAAAAAAGCAACTTTGGGATCATTTATCTCCATCTTTTCCTGCTATTATTAGAAATAGCCTGCTGACCCAGCACTAGGAAAACAATATGATAATCAATCACTTTCTTTCTGCAAATATTTATATTACACCCAACTAACAATTTATGGTTTTATCATCAAACCACGAGACAGGATACACTATATGTATACCTATGTCGAAGTGTTTTCTCTCTCATATCTAACTACCTGGATCTTAAGATCTTCATCTGGAATCTCACCAAATGGGGCCAGGTGAGTGGTTAAAAGAGGAAGGCATCTTTCATGGTGGTGCTGCCTTCGTGGAGTGCCTTTTCCAAAGAATACCCATCTCTTCTGATATTACGGAAGAACCTTTCCATTCACGTAGACATTTAAACAATGAACTGACCCTTCCCTATATTTTGCCGCCAATATTTTCTCTTGCCTCTGCAAACCACATTTCAATTTGCATTTGTTGATGGAGGCCCAAGGGGCTGTGTGGTCCTTTTAATACTTTCTCAAGGAAATCCAGGGGTAACATTGTCAGTTTAGCTTGATCTGTGTTCCCAGTGAGCTTATATTACCGTTTTGTGTTTGCTCTGCAAATTGGATAATTAGCTTTGAGAAAAAGTATCACTTCTCACACATATGTAATGCAATATAAGCTCTTTTACATTTTTGTAAATTAAAAACATCAGAAACACTTGAATTTAATTACATACATATGCAAGGAAAATGTGTGTGTGTGTACGCACACAAACACGCTCACAGATATATACAAAGCTATCAAAGCTGATGTCTCTAGCATTCAGCTAATGTCTATAATAAACTCTTTTCCCCAATAGTTAAAATTCTATCTCAAGAATAGCCAGGTCTGTCATATCTGAGCTCAGGGCTGGATAAAGGTCAGCTGATACCCTAAACACAGCCCAACAATGGTGCTACCTTTGTTCCATGAGATGGAAACAAGTATGAAATCTGACACCTTCAAATCAGTCTTTTAAACTTTAGTCATTCACCATGCCAAAAAATTAAAAACAAAAACAATTATTCAGATTAAAGTCAATCATAGTAGATAAGGACAAAAAAGTTCAACTAAAGTTGAAAAAACCCCTCTGATGCCTCCCTGCCCTTGGTGCCTTAAGTGTGTGCTTATTTGATTTAAAAAAATTAATCCAGACCTTCCTGGGCTGCAGAAATAGAGATAACTGCCAGAAGGCAGCAGAGTTTTATCAGTTTTTAATCTCTGTTCTAGTGATGATCTAGTGATCATCCACCTCTTTGCAACCCAGATATCACAGCCCTTAAGTAAAAACTACCATACAAGTTAGAATGATCATGCAAAGACCTCTGGAAATAACCTTTGCAGAGAAGCCCTCCACACTTTACCCGTCTCATCAAGACTAGTCCCAGCAATCATTTCATTCTGGATAATGCTTATGTCAGCGGAAGGCAGCTACTGCTGACACAAAGACTCTTTGCGCCAAGAATGAGGTGATGGTAGACATTACGCCTCATGGTTGAAGTTGGCATCAACATGCAAAAACTATTTGCAGTTGGTTTTGCTGGAGATTCATGATTCAGCCTCCCAGTTGGAGACATACTCTAATATGTGAGTCTCTTTCAGTCTGTAAAGTCGTTTTCTCCATCAGAAATAGTTATAATAATTTTTTTTCCCTTTGAGTTCTTGGGGTTTGGATTGCTGTTTTTTTTCCACTCACCAAGGTGTCTTCAAAAGGTGAATGACATTACACACTGGGGGAGGGGGGACGAAAATACCAAGTCATTTCCTTATACATTCAGCTGAATATAATTAGAAATCCCCAAATTAAAACAAGGATCGTATCTGCTCTGCCACTAAATTATATCTTCTCACTATGCTAGGTGCACATGGTGCATCCAAACATAGTTTATTTAAATCTTTGTTTGCTTAAGAATCCATAGTGTTCTTGTTTGTATATAATGCTAAGTCACAGACCACAATTTATAAAACAAAAACCAAACCAACGGCAATGTGAGAACCCAGCCATTATATGCTTCCTTGCCTAGCTCTTGATTTGGCTTTTGTCAGAGTCTTGATAATCAAAGACTCAGCTAAACATTGATTACTTAAAAGAAAATTAAGCCGGCATTGATTTTTGTTTGTTTGATTTAATCACAGCTCTGAAAAAGATATTCTATCTAACTCTGCAATCAAATTACAATAAACCCTCAATTTAATGGACTATTACTGCTCATTAGACTCTAATATGACAAATGGAATTTTATGCATACATAAAAGGATAAACGAATTTTCCTACTGCATTTGAAGTTCATCAGTAAACCAAGGCAGAAGCATCCATGGGTGGAGAAATAAAAATGACAGCTCTATTTGCATGGTTGAAGTTCTGCCCCTTATTTTAGGTGCATATGCAACACATGGAAAAAAGGAACAGGGTTTTGCTTGCCTGACCATCATGACCTTTTGACAGCCCTCCCACCCATTGGTGTAATCACTGAATTGTGGGTTTACTTTAGGTGAGACATATTCAGGGTTAGGAAAGCAGCAAAAATCTACAGAGAAATAGATGAGTTTAAAATGATACTAGGTCACTTAAATTGCAATTGTTCAACTTTGTGACGGAATACAAACCTTCAGGTCAAAAGCCAATTGCTAACTGAGTGTTTTAGGGGGGGAAATATCTTCCATGTTATTGCATGATGACGTTCAAAGACAAAGTTCCAATATTTCTACAATATGTTCCAGTTCAACCTTTGCCTTTAGCTGTACAACCTCTTAAATGAAACTGGTGCCAATGCCAATAAAAAAAAATGTTACTTCTTCACTTACACATTACAACAAAACTATATCTTTTTTTCCAAGTGCTATATACAGTAGAGAGTTTCTGGATAACCATTTTTTTAAAAAAACTAAATATTAATGACCATAATGAGGGCCAATTTGAGATAATTAGACCTTAAGGGAACGCCTCTACAAAGTAAAAGTAAATGTCCAAAGATGAAATATAATCTTTATCATTTTTAATTTGCAAATTGCTTATGATTCTAGGAAATTGAATGAAATGGGATTTGGTCAACCCCAAAATTCCTAGAAATCTGACCCTTGAACTGCTGATATTATAAAGATCTAAATACTTTTTTAAAAAAAAAAACATAACTGATGATATTAGAAAGATCTAAATACTTTTTTTAAAACCATAATCAAAGACAGAATCTGAAGGCCTAAAGGTTTATGTGGACATTCCAGGTTTCTTATTTCTTTAACACAGAAGTTGTTGGGCCCAAATCCAAGAATGACATGTGGTGATTCTTCCAAGATGAGTCCTCATATGAGACAAAATCTTGTCAGACTGTACTGTACTGTCTGCATCTACAATATACAATAGAGACAGTGACTGAGATGGGCGACCATAGAAATTGATTGAATGAATGAATACTCTGAAAACTGTTAGGAAAGTGCTGTCTTCACCCTCTGTCACATGTAACATTTGGATTGAGTTGGCTCTTATTCCTCTGGAATGCACCCGCTCATTTGTGAGAATCCACCTCCTTCCATCATAGAGGTAGATAGCAATAGCAATAGCACTTAGACTTATATACCGCTTCATAGTGCTTTTACAGCCCTCTCTAAGCGGTTTACAGAGTCAGCATATTGCCCCCAACAATCTGGGTCCTCATTTTACCCACCTCAGAAGGATGGAAGGCTGAGTCACCCTTGAGCCGGTGAGATTTGAACCGCCGAACTGCAGCTAGCAGTCAGCTGAAGTAGCCTGCAGTGCTGCACTCTAACCACTGTTCCACCTCGGCTCGATAACTTGAAGTTCACAAGACTATATGTGAGCTTCAAAAGCCCATGACGTTGCCCTCTTTTTCCATGAGATAAAAGACAAAAACAATTGCATATCTATCTCAAAGGTGCTTTTTCAACAGGCAACTGGACTTTCTGGTTTTTCTTTGAAGACGTTTTGCTTCTCATCCAAGAAACTTCTTCAGCTCTTGGATGAGAAGCAAAATGTCTTCAAAGAAAAATCAGAAAGTCCAGTTGCCTCTTGAAAATGGGACAATCTGACCTGGATGACTGAGAATCTCCACAGACAATTAAATATGTAGTAAATGACCACATTGATTCTCCTTAATTATTTAAATGCATTATAGTTAAACAAAGTTTACTTTTTGTCTTAGCCTCATCCATCTTTCATCTTGACCATGTGCCTACTCTTTGGCACATGGCTTGCCACTCCTAGGAAAAATGCAACCCAGACTGTGAAAGAAAAGATGCATTTGGACTTTAAAATAAAAGGGTATCCCATACGGCTAGAAACCATATAGGAGCAGGCAGGCAAAAGAGACATGGTTTCTTGATAAAGGAGACTTGAAATGGGGAACATAATGTAGAGTGCAGGATCTGTAAAAACATAATGTAGAGTGCAGGACCTCATTCTGTCAAGTGCTCTCTGACTTTTTTATGGAATAGAAACCAGCATTTTCTTCATCCTATATTCCACAGCATTAGAATAAAAGATCTGTCTTTCAGTGCTCTTCCCAGATATAGAATTGTTAATAAACAATATCTCAAGCACCATCAAAAAACACTTTTTATCACTGTTACAAACATCCTTGTACGCAATAAAATTCCGAGAGAGAAATCAATGGATACAAAGCAGATAATGGCAAGCCCACTTCAGCTAAGAGCCTTTACTCATAATCACATAACTGTGAATCCAATTTAAAAGTTTTGGTTTATTTATTTGTTTGTTTGTTTATTTTTTGTGTTTGTTCAATTATTACCAGCTGTCCAAAGTTATTTTATACAATGCAGATGGCGGTACAAATATTTTAAATAAAAAAAATCAGCCCTTGGTAACTTTAATCTTTAGTCTTTCCCTTATTGTATTCTTTGTCCTGAACTCTGGGGTGAAAGGAGCAGGTTCTATATGATATTCTTTCATATGTTTGCAGTGTAATATCATTTCCTAATTTGATTGTCTAAGATCCATCCTGATGAAGTGCTTCACTTGTGTCCAGCTATCATGCAGAGGTGTGTGGCTACATCTTGATGAATGTTATATAGCAGGGCTTATGTCCCCTAGGAAGCCATTTTGCTCTCAAGGCTGTTTTACTCTTTGATACTCTTTGATAACAAGGGACTCTTATTTTGCTTTGAAGTAGAGTTTTGCCATAACTAAGCATGCACAGCAATGACAGAAATATCCATGTAGATATGAAATCTTTGTTTCTTTACAATTCTGAACTTAACATTGGCACAGTTGGTTCTGTCTCCATGCTGTGATCCAAAATGTGTTTTGTTTTTCTGTGGTTTTACTTTCACAACTCTACTGAGATCTGAAGAACTTTTAAAGGATCAGAAGTGTGGTTGACTTCCTCTCTTTAACCCAATGAGCTCTCTCTCTCTCTCTCTCTCTCTCTCTCTCTCTCTCTCTCTCTCTCTCTCTCTCTCTCTCTCTCTCTCTCTGTTATTTTTCCTTGACTGAGACAATATTTTCTTCAAGTTACGCTAAATTTGCCCTAAGAATTTGAGACGGGCTATGGTGAACAAAAACAGAGTCGCAAGACTCATACTGCTCATGCAAATATCTATGTAGCCATTCCTGGATTGGTATGTGAAACATGAAATAGGATGTAACCCCCTGCTTCTACAAGTAATAAAAAATTCTGATTAAGATAGACTGATACCACAAATTGTAATGTTAATTTGCACATATATCCATTAGTGATAAGACTCAGAAGTAGTATTTATAAAAATCATATTCTTCTGAACAAGGGATTTGTGGTTTGTTTTATACATGAAAAACAGGGAAGAGCTTGTGAACACCAGTTGTCTAAACATTAAAACATAAAAATAAAAACTGGAGAGATCCAAACACTCCTTTTTCCTCATCTTGTTGTCAACTGACCATCGTTTCATTATTTCCTCCCCAAATTTACAAGAAATTTTCCTTTAAATTAATTTAGACTATTGAGACACATACTGAGGTTTTTGCTCCCTTACACTGACTGACAGGGGCTCTTGAGGTCACATGTGTGACCTTTAATTTTCCAAATCCACAGCACTGGCATGATATCTTGGAGTTCTGGAAGGTAGCCCTACTTGTGAAAGTCTTTAGATAGAAATCATTCCTGCGGATGCTCGGGGATTATGGGCTTTTGAAATGGAAAGAGTCATGGCATTTTAGAATTTAGAATAACAAGAGTTGGAAGGGACCTTGGAAATCTTCTATTCCAAACCCCTGCTGAGGCAAGAAACCCTGTACCATTTCAGATAAATGGTTATCTAATCTCTTCTTCCAGTGTTTGGAGCATTCACAACTTCTGGAGGCAAATTGTTCCACTGATTAATTGTTCTAACTGTCAGGAAATTTCTCCTTAGTTCTAAGTTGCTTCTCTCCTTGATTAGTTTTCATTCATTGCTTCTTGTCCTGCCCTCAGATGCTTTGGATAATAGCTTGATTCCCTCTTCTTTGTGGCAACCCCTGAGATATTGGAAGACTGTTATCAAGTCACCCCTAGTCCTTCTTTTCATTAAACTAGACATACCCAATTCCAGCAACTGTTCTTTATATGTTTTAATGAACCATCACTGAAATAGTACCACTTAAAGACTTATATATCAGAGAGGTTTAACCTAATACCCTGGTAACCCTTTCAGCCTCACTTTAGACATCACTGAGTCCAAGATCCTCCATTTCATCTCTCATGCTATGGCTTCCTATGGGGCAATGTGAAGCAAGCTTGATGGATTTTTCAAAACTACTGCAAGAGTATTTGTCAGGCTGTGAAGAAAGCCCCATCTCTTCTTTCTATCATGAAACTCCAACTTGGAACAAAAGACAAGCTCGAGAGAAAGGAAACATTCCAGCGGTGAATAATGACCTAAATCTAAAAGATCTGGAGCTGATAAATTTGTCCTATGTTGCTTTTGAGCCTTTGCTCTGTTTTGGTTCCTTGGTGTACTCTTCCATGTGCCTAAGCCATAGTCCTTCTTCAGCTGGATACACACACATACACACTGATATTCTTTAGCATCAGGCCACCATCAGGTTGAACTATCTCCAGACTAATCTGATGATGTCACTTTCAAATATGAAATTGGTTTCCTGAACTAGATTATGTGATTGTCTGCCTCTCCTAGTCAATGCATGATAGGCTACATAACTTGTTATTACTGCAAGATAATGGAGAGTTTGAGAAGGAAGACAATGAAATAAAGAGGCTATCCCATCACCCCCTGGATAATTATTTGGCCTCTAGGAGTTGATTAAGTACATCAAAAAGAACCAGCCAGGGTCTCTCGGTCTCTTTCCTTTAGTAACAGGTAATGATGAAATTTAATTAGTGAGAGAAGGCAGCTTTCACACTTAAGAAGTGGGCTGGAGGAAAACTGGGACATGCATGTGTAAAGAGAATAATGTAACAGTCGATAATGGTCCTTATTAAAACTAAGTTAATAAGCAGAGATTTTGGCCTCTGCTCTGTACTGCAGGCTATTAAAGAAGTAAAAAGCAGATATTGCACAAATGTAGTTTCATGTATTAATAGTGGGAATCTTAGTTTGCCAGGTCTCAAAGCACAAGTATATTTCCCTTATTTTACAATGGGGCAAATCTTCAATTTCTTTATCTAAAACATTTTACAATGTTCTTTGAACAAAACTAAATTCATATAGAATCAGAAGACCTAAGTTCCAAGAAGTTTTGTGCAGGATTTTAACCCAAGTTTTCTACTCTTATGCATTATTAAACTTTGACCTGTTTGAGTTACAGTCCCATTGTTGAAGCTCAAATTTATCTTCACAGAGTTGAAATGCTGAGGGCTCCTATTTACAAAAAAACACCATAACTGAAAATTTGACTCTCCATTTTATTATTAATATTATTAGTTTAGATTAAAATAATTAAATTTAGATTAAAATTTAGATTAAAATTTGCACAGCTAAAATGATGGGGCTGCCTCAATTTTTCTCCCTCATTCTTTTAAAAGAAATGCAAGTTTCTGTTCCTCTTGATTGAATATACAAAGAATCAACACATGAAGGAAGTTCTAAATTCCATCATTGTTCGTTATACTACCTGAAAAAATAGCATTGATTGTATCCAACAATATCATTCTGCTACCGGAAAGCTTCTACCATTTAGCAGAAAATTTATTTGTACAAAATATGACATTTGGCTGATTCCATTTGTACAAGTACTTGTTGAAGTGCCTTCCCTATACATTTATCACAGAACCAGTAGTGCAACAATTTCACTTCCTGTATTTTCCCCACTAGCATTACATTGGACACACACATATAAAGTTTTATTTCTAATCCTCAGTTAGGATATATGTACTCACCATGTACTCACATGACAATCCTATTTCCCCCCCCCCAAATAAGATCTAATCATCTTGCTGTTGCTACTCTTCCTCTTCCTCCATCACCACCTCTTTTCTATCACTGCATAAAAACACTGGTATTCCTGATGCACTATAACCCCCGCCCCCATGTCTCTATTACATTCTAATTATTCATTATCTACTCCTATTGTTTCTGCTAAAATACAGAATGAGTGAAGAGTGCCGATTGGGCTTTTCCAGTTGTGTCCTTCTACTTAAACTTGCTAACCCTTGGAGATGTAAGGAGGAGAAAAAGTACCTGAAACTAATTTTTAAGATGTCTAGAATTCAGTGAAGATTCTGCATAGGTCAGTACCTGGTCAAGAACACGATACAGCAAGCAATTTTCTCTTCACAAAATTCAGACCAAATCTGATTTTATGTATGCTTAAAGTTCACACTCCAACTGACCTCTCCAGCTGATTGACCCAGAATCCTTATTATCCCTTAGATATGTTCTTTTCCCATTCACTGACACTCAGTGCTATAGGAACTGAGTGATTAGATTTCACCCAGCATGCCACACACTGAAGATTAAGAAAGAGTGAGATTCTTCTCTCTTCTAGCCTTGATTTTCTCTCAAGGGAATGCTCCAATCAAACTGTGATTATGTTATGTTCTCTGTTGGTTTTTTTTACATTGCTCTATCTTGTACAATACCAAATTACATTTATTTTATTCTTTGCATCACTCAGATACTGTGATTGGCAGTTTGGAAATAAAATGTCTGGGTTCCCCCTGCCCATGCCCCCCCCCATAGACTTCCTTACAGATTTGACTTCCCTCCTTTCTGTTTTCAAATGCTGCTGGCTCAGAGAACATCTTAGCCATGTTTGAATATTTTATTTAGTAGATTAAAAATAACCCTAAATGTCCTTTGGAACATAGTTTGGAATTTTTTTCTCAGGGGAAATTAGAGAAAACAGTTTGTGTATAATGTCATTCTGTATTGACATCACTTCAGAATGTCAGCGAGTCTCTAGGTGTTTTGGGAGCTACTCAAAAGCCTGTGGTTCTTAATTGTGGTATTTCTCATCCAGAATTATACGACCAGAGATAACTTAAATTATCAGCAGTTTCAAGTTTAAAAATTGAACTGCTTAAATTGGAAATAATTATTGAAGGATAGATATGGCAATCGTAAGCTGTGTCCTCTTTGGGTCCTTCTGCCCTTCATACTAATATTGCTAACTGAGAGGGAAAAGCAACTCATACACAGAATCCTTCCCAAAGTTAGCATTGTTAACTCATTAAGTTTAAAAGTTTTTTTTTTAAAAGACTCACTCAGGTTAAAAGATTTTATCTCCATAATGCACATTGCTATCTCCTGCCCTCACTACTGCTTATTTCATTTTTATTTTATTTTTTTAGTTTTAAGGCCATCTAACTCCAAAAGACTCTTTTGGAGACAGTTTACCATACTGAAAAGAATACATAATTTATAGAAATACAACTGTCTGAAGAAAACCACATTACCCCCCCCCCCAAATAAATCATTAGGAGCTCCACAAATACTCCTACCCAGGTCTTAAGAAATTTCTGAAACACTTGGAGAGTAGAAACTGTGCATACCTCCAGGGAAGTGGTGTTCCAGAAGGCAGGAGCTGTGACAGAAAAGGCACACTTACAAGATAACAACATTTCATTAAGGTGACCTGGAGTGCACCCACTCTGCCTAAATGCACTGAAAGGGCAGAAATAACTGGAGTCTATCCTTCAGATAACCAAGTCCTCTGCCATGCAGGACTTTACAGTTCTTTACAGCTCTCAGGCACCTTGAGAATTGCACCCAGAGGTCAACTGGTGTCAATGCAACTCATGTAATAACAATGACATTTAGGCTTAATGAGAAGCATCCAATAATGCTTGTGCTGTTGCATTTTAAAGCAGCTGTAGCTTCTGGATGGTCTCCAGGGGCTGCCTTTATGGGGCACATTACAATAATCCAATTATGAGGTCCCCTGGGGCAGTAAAATAAACCCCCAACAGCCTTATCTAGAACCCTGTCCTTTACAAAACCCATCATCTAGCAAGAATTTTTTGCATCCATTTCTAAAAATCCATGTCTTCCAATCTGGAATAAAAATGAAGATCCAGCCCATAATTACAGATAGGGAGTTGGATGGCAAGAAAATGTAGAGAAGCCGCTGTAAGCCATTCAGACTCAACTTGAACACCATTGGCATTGACAAAATCACCATCAATCAATTGCAAAAGGCAGCTTTGCTTGGAACAGCTGACATCCTGCGACAATACCTTTAACACCATCAAACATCCACATCTGCCTATCTCAGGCCCTTGGGAAGGACTTGATAGGTGGATAAAAATTCCAAATGCAGTCTGAGCATCTGGCTGACTATGCGATGAACCATAATAATAATCTTAAAAAGTTGCATTCAGATTTGATCGTACAAGAACATTTTAAAGGGTTGAAAGAGGCTTTTGGGTCATTTCTGGCATTACATTCAGAAAAAAACTGAAAAAATAGCTACATAAAAAGTTCAATCATTTCTCCTAACTATCACTCCCATAATCCAATGAATAAAAAAGCACGCTTGCAGCCATATGTTGGAGTCGATGCTTTCCAATGCATGTTGCTGAGCACAGGTACAGAAATAGTAATTTTGCAGTGGGCCCTGTTTTGGCCAGGTCTGAATGCTGCTTATGTGAAACAGCAGATGCTTATATTTTGGCTCCGTCATGTATATTAGAGGTAGAGAAATAACAATAAATGAATCAATTCCTGTTCAGATCCTTGGGGCTTACAGACTGAGCCATGTCTGAGTTTATGATCCTGCAAGGTTTTCTATAGAGTCAAGGATATTTTTCTATTACATTCAAGGCAGAGAGTGTGGTGAATCCCCTGGACACTTCCCCAGATATCTCTCCAGATGTCAGCTCAGAGGAAGATGAACCAGTTCCAGGCGAGTCTGGAGGGGAGTTGGTTAATGGCTCCAAGCAGCCATCTGAGAGGGATTTGGCTCGAGCACAACTGCAGCAGGACAGCCCTGAGACTTCAGGTGGAGAAAGCATGCAGCTGCAGCCAATCAGTGATGAGGAAGAGGAACTGCCTTCTTAATTGATCCAAGAACACATAGGGCAGAGAAAAGGCAGGAGCAGAGAAGGTCAGCCAGATTACTCACGAGGAGGAAGCCTTGCCCTTCTTGAGGGGCTGCACCAGAAGCTGACTATTTAGCACAGCAGACAGATGGAAGTGATGCTGGGAACAATGTGTTTGTTTCCTAGCTGTGTGTTTTCTGGTCGTTGTGATTTCTGCTTCGCTTTGGATTGACACTGTGCCTTGACTTGGATCGTGCCTTGTGAACTCTGGACTTTTCTTGCCTTGTGAACTCTCTTTTATTGTGGATTTAATTTTGCCTGGTGGGCTTATTTTGATTCGGAAACTTTCAAGTGCCTTGTGCACTCATTGGCCATTGCTCTGTGGACTAGCATTGGTCTGCTTGTGGTTGGACTTAATTGGGACTGTTCTGCATTTTTGGTGAAGGGAGTTGTGGGGGAATATTATTAAACCCACTAAACCACAGGTGTGTGTGTGTGTGTGTGTGTGTGTAAATGGAACAGCACAGAGGGGCTGTTCTGCCATGGTGTTGTTGGAGGACAATGCTGTGTTTATTTATTGTGCAATCTAACCCGTACCTACCTCAACTTGCCTGCTGTCCTCAGATGCAGTAGAAATAGTTTTGTTCCTGATGTTGCAATAAATTCCAACTGCGCTTCAATCAGTGGAGAAAAGAAATGTTAACCTTGGCCTCAGGGACCAAAGTATATCAAGCCAAGGCTGGTTCTTTTAAATCCAGCACTATGCAGAATCCAACATTACACATCATTAGAATATGGATGCTGGTATTAAAAGGTTGAATATTTTGTTAATAACAGAATAACATTTTAGAATAATTATTTTTATTCACTCCTTAACAGGCAACTAGGCCTTTTGAAGCCTTAGAGCTATGTAACTTAAAAAAACAAACAAACAAGGAAGACATTTTGTGGAACTATTTGCTAGGCAATATTGGAAAGAGAAAATGGAGAAAAATCCTAGCATCATATATTGATAAATCCCAAATAGGGGAAAATGCATTTTGCTTGTTTTTCTTCTCTGGATGTTAAACTGTTAAAATGTCATGTATGTTGCCTCTCCATGGCAGCCTTTACTTAACATCTTCTCATTAGGTTTAATAAATGCGTGTGGATTTCCCCCCCTCCTCCCTGCATTATCCTGTTATCCTCTCTGTTCGTTTTATGGAAATGCATGTTTTTTTCTTCTTCCTGAAATGCAGCCATGTGTTACTTTACATTAAGAAAGTAATGCATTTTGTAGTACCATCAATCTCTATTCGGAAGATCTTAAAATAATAATAATTATTATTTTTTAAACCTTCCAAGTACCTCCTGGGAAAAGTCTCTGTGGATTGCAAAATAGAAGGGAGTCCTTCTTCCTTTGTCCGTGAAGGTTAACAATGGGAAAAATATTAACTAGTTGTAGCCTGAAAATATGATCTGCTTTAAATCTGCAGACTCAGATGTTAGTTCATGCAGTCCTTGACATTCAGCATCTGTGAAAGCCTCTGGGGCTCATCTTCAAAGGTGCGCTTTGCGTGTTTGCCGGTATGCTGCTGCAGGAGATATCCTTTTAGAACTGCACTGACAGAGCATATATCACAAACAGGACAGGAGATGTGTTGGATCAGAAAAGCCTCACAGGCTTAGAGGGAAAGCTTTGAAGACGTGGAAACTAAGATCACATATAGCTAAAGGACTAACAATGGCAATCTCCAAACTACGCCAGCAGCTACAGAAGACACTTTCTAGAATTATTGTTTGGAACAGGGTGAAGAGGACAAATACAGGTTACCTGAGATTTCATGAAAGTAGCAGAATGGCAAAGAACAAGGCACATTAAAGGTTGCATGAGTTATGGAGGCTACACATAATAGCAACAGTACCCAGGATAGAATTATAGCCTTGGGACTTATAGGCAGAGAAGACACTGAGGAATTGTTAAGAAGCTGACTCAAGCAACGAAATTAGGAGGGCCAAAAACAACAACAATAACAACAAGCCATTAAGAGTCAGAGTTTTTTCTTTCTCAGCCAAATGGGCATGGAAGGAAAGGATTTCTCAGAGATATATCTCTGAGCTACTGGAAGTTCTAAATCCAAATCAGCCTGCTGCTTTCAAATCAAAAAGCTCCACCACAGGGCAAAGGATGCGAGTGCATGGAATAATGATGAGGCCTTTCAACCTTCTAGATTTCTTACAACCCAATAATGAAAGCATAGTTTACTTCTATCTGACTTTTAATCAGCACTTTCCTGGAAGCTACTCCCCCATGGTGCAGTGCTGAACTTTCCTATTTCCTAACCCAGCAGTACAACAAATATTACCCGATGATCACCTACAAGGCTTTAATGTTGCATTATGGCACTAGAAGAAAATGGACCTTGAGGGAATGAAAACAAACTTAAGACTATTCACCCAATTTAGTCTCACTGACATGGGCTTAATGAAGGTATTGCTGGAGGAGATCCCTGGGTTGTTTTTTTTTTGCAAAGGCAAAATAATTGTTGCTCAGCAAAGTGTTACTTTCTAATCTCACACTTAACAGGGGAGGATTAACAGTCCCTGCACAACCCCTGGTGATTTATAAAATGGTAAATGAACTGAGGAGCCAGTGAGCATTTATTCTGGTGATCATGATGATACGATACTATAAAAAGAACTGGATTGGAGAATTTTGCATGAGTTAGAAATCAGAATGATCTAATATGCTCCTACAGGCTAATTGGGTCCATTCCAAAGATAAGTATCAGGAGAGAGAACATATGGTTTGCTCCCTAGCGTAGGATGTAGTTGCCAAAATGAATGTTAATTCCATGAATCCAAAATCAATTTGGATATTCTCCATGATTTGCAGTTAACATGGTCTTCCAAAACTGATAATGGGGCTTCAGTGAGTCTTATTACTGGAAAGACAACAACCCAAAACAGTAGAATCTGTTTAGAAATGTACCATATTTTTCGGAGTATAAGATGCACTTCCCCCCACAAAAAGTGGGTGAAAATTTCGGTGCATCTTATAGACCAGTGATGGCTAACCTTTTTCTCGTTGGGTGCCGAAAGCGCACGTGCGCGTGATAGCGCATGTGTGCGCATGCCGGCACCCATAATGCAATGCGTGTACGATACCTCCCTGTGCACCCAGTCCCCCCGTGCATGCACGTGTGACCCCCCGCCCCATGCATGTGTGTGCAACCCCCCGCTCCTCCACCCCCCTGCGCATGCATGCGTGACCCCCCTGTGCTCACCCCGCCTCCTGTGCATGCGTGTGTGACCCCCACCCCATTTTGGATCTAGCAGGCCTCCCTCCAGCCTCCTGGGATCAAAAATGGGCCATGTGTGGGGGGCGCCGCACCCCCACGCCCCGTTTTGGGCCTAGCAGGTGCTCCCCCCGCCCCCCCACACATGCGCACGCAGCCCCTGCGCATGCACGCATGTCTCCCGCATGCGTCCCACCCTCCATGCATGCATGGCAGATACCTGAAAATCAGGAGGCACGCGCGCATGCACGGTGGAGCTGAGCTGGGTGAAAATGGGCCCATTTTTGGGCTCCTGAACCCTCCGCACGTCGCGTTTTCATCCTCCCCAGCCCCCAGAAGCATTCTGCAGGCCAAAAATGGGCGCATTTTTGGCAAAAATGGGCCAGTTTGTTGGCAAAAGCGGGATGTGTGGAGCACTGCAAAGTGCTTCTGGGGACCGGGGTGGGCGAAAACGCGATGCACGGAGGCCAAAAACTATTTTTTTTTCTTCTTTTCCTCCTGTAAATTTAGGTGCGTCTTATAGTCCGGTGCATCTTATAGTCTGAAAAATACGGTACATTGTTCTCTGGGTGTCTTGAATAAATTATGCATGGCTACTTCAAAATAAATCCAGTAAAGCACAGGGATAGGGACGATTCCAGCCTTTATTGTTTGGGGTAAGATAAAATTTCAAGTATTTAAAAATGAGGACAATAAAAGAAATGCAGGCAGATCTTAGGACCAAGCCATGTATCCAAGGTTGCATTTCAGCTGCAACAAATGATTCTTCTTCATTGTTCTCAAAGATTTGAGATGCCCAGCTAGATACTGACTGTGCTACCTCCTTGAATAATAGTATCTCCATGCTGTGCTGCAAATGGTTTTGGAAACTTTCTCAAGTTTCCAATAATGTCATGTAATGGGATGAGATAGGGTTCTGTTAAATATATGCACACACACATAATAGTAGCCTTCTTATCCAGCTAGAATAAATTGTAGAGTTCTCTGAATTGCCAAAAAATTCAGGGGAAAAAAATGAAGAGGAGGTAAAAAGAGGTGGGATATATCAATCAGACAGTGATCTAAAACATAGTTCCAAATTAACCATGAAGAAAAGTAAAAGTTTTTGAATGACCTTCACAGACTCCAGATTTGAATATTACTGTTGAAAATTTGTGGCGAGGTCTCAAATCTGCAGTGCATACAAGGAGACTCAAGAATACTCCTGATTCAGACAAGTGGGAAAAATTCCAACAGCAAAGCCTAAAAGTGTCTTATTTGACAAAAGGAAATGTTTGCAAGCTACTGTTTCCACCAAGGGAGTTATTGCAAATTACTGACTAAAAGGGAGTCCAATTCTGCCATCCTTATTGTTTTGTTCCTTTGAATCTGCAAACAATTGCCCACAAACACTAAATATTCATTCAAATTTGCAAAAAGATGATGCGGTTAATATTTCCCCTCTCCTGCTACTGCAGTAAGAATTATGATCTGTACTTTTGCAGAAATTGTTTGCTTGTAAAATGCTGGCATTTGGGGGGTGGGGGTGGCAACTTGAAATACAGAAATACAGAAAGGTGCTTTTACAGACAGTTAATCCCCATTATAGCAATTTGTCAGGTTTTTTTTTTTTTATTATTATTATTTTTGCAAATGGCCAAACACATACAACAAGCAAGGAAGACCTAAATAGGAATATAGTAATGTGAATGTATTGCTTTTCCCTACAAGAAAAGTGAGAGCAGGCCATGGAACAAGCCATGATTGTGTGCCACATTTATTTGGTTAGAAGGAGGAAGGACCAACTGTTTTTATTTTATTTATTTATTTTATTTATTTGTTTGTCAAACATGTACAAGATAGCAGGTATAGGTATAAACATAAACATAATCAAATGAATACAGATAGATGAGGACAATAGGACAGTAGGACAGGGACGGTAGGCACGCTGGTGCGCTTATGCACGCCCCTTACAGACCTCTTAGCAATGGGGTGAGGTCGACAGTAGACAGTCTAAGGTTAAAGTTTTTGGGGTTTGAGGAAGAAACCACAGAGTCAGGTAGTGAATTCCAGGCATTGATCACTCTGTTGCTGAAGTCGTATTTTCTGCAGTCGAGTTTGGAGCGGTTTACATTAAGTTTGTATCTATTGTGTGCTCATGTATTGTTGTGGTTGAGGCTGAAGTAGTCATTGACAGGTAGGACATTGTGGCAGATAATTTTATGAA
>QLTV01003648.1:1081617-1111590 GCA_003457575.1 Thermophis baileyi
TCCCTGCCCTAATCCTGTCAGTTTCTTTTGTTTATTGATTTGATTCAGCGTTTATCGGCTGCATTCCAGCTGCAACTGTTAAGTGGAGTTATTAACTGAAGGGAGAGAGAGAGAAAAAAAAACCTCTCTTGCACTTTATTTGTAACCGGTTCTCCAAACTGCCTAAGCAATTTACTAATGGTTCAGGAGAACCGGTGAGAACCGGCTGGATTTCACTGTGGTTTTTACTACAGTTTTACCCCTCCAACTTTTGTCAACTCAGTGCTTAGCCCAAAGGCAAGATAATTTATGAATGTTAAAAGCACTAGAGCCAACCCAAATGTTGGAAGGTGGCGCAGTGATTAGAATGCAGTACTGCAGGCTACTTTTGCTGCCTGCCGGCTGCCTGCAGTTTGGCAGTTCAATCCTCACCGGCTCAAGATTCCATCTTTCTGAGGTCGGTAAAATGAGGACCCAGATTGTTGGGGGCAATATGCTGACTCTGTAAACCGCTTAGAGAGGGCTGTAAAGCACTGAGAAGCAGTACATAAGTCTAAGTGGTATTGCTATTTCATTCCCATAAGTGAGAAAATGACCATTTCCATTTTTATATTTTCTTAACCAGTTAGAAATCTATAAAAAGATAGTTCCTCATTCCATGACTATTCAATTTATTCAAGAATCACAGATGAAAATGCAGTGACTTCAGAATCACCTCCATCCTCATGTATCTGGACAGGTTTTTTTTTTTTAAAAACCTCCAGGTTGATGAGGCAGAATTTACCTTTGCAAAATCTAAGCTGATTTTAGTTCAATAGGCATGTTTCTGTGTGTGCTTAGTTATTTTTTTCTTTTCTTTTTATGCCAATGGTTACCAGTTCAATCAGACAGTGAGCTCCCCAGTACCTCTGTTTTTCCAAACAGAAGGAGGGAAAGAATTTTGTGGCACATTTAATGTAACTTGGAGTCAGCCCAATGCATCTGAATTTAGTACTGTTTGGTCTGAGATACTATATCAATTTTACCTTCTTCTACAATCACATGTTTTGCAGTTTCGCAGACTTTCTATCTCCAGCTCATCTTCAGAGAGTTGAAAATCACTGTGGACTGTCATTAACACATGATGGTAAATCTGGGCAGAACTAGAATACAGAACATTGATCACTGACTTAACTGTAAACATCTGAAAGGCATTCCTATCCTTAGTAGATGTTTAGGAAGTGAGTAATGATTAATATTAATAAGATAACAAAAGATTGTTGCAGTTTTACTCTGAGGTCATACTCTTATCTACTCCTGTAACTAGATGTGCCTGTGTTTGACACATGCAGAGATCAAACTACTGTATTGGAACTGATCCTGTTAGAAAAGTTGTACTACAGATGAAAGATAGCATGAGGTAGCTAAGAAGAGAATTGTGCTTTGTACATTTTAGGTACAAAGATAATAATTATTTCCTACACGCTTAATTATGTCGGTGTTTTTCCTTGTTCTGGCTCAGCAGATATCAATTGCTTATATTAAGATTAGATTATAATTTTCCAAACAGGATCATATAGGCATGGAAGTGTGCATTTAATTTTTATTCAGAACTCCTCTGAAGTAGCCTTCCTTATGTTCTATAAAAATTGAGGGTTAGAGGAGGCTGTACCAGATAAATGCAAGTACATCATCCTTCAACATCTTATGTCTTAATGCCATAAAGATCTATATGGACAATCTGAGGTGGGGATAGTATACATTACATTGCCCCCTACTCATTTTTACCTCACGTATTTTCTACAGAACATCTAAAGAGGATGAATGCCTCCAGGAGAACTAACTGAGCATTCAGATGTTTATTCTTCAAAGTTCATATTCATAAAGGATTTTCGCTTCACAATTTCTTTCCAATCTTGGTTACTTGATTTATAGTTATAAACTTTCCATCTGGAAGTTGTTTCAAGTAAAATATGATTAGGTTTAATTCAGGTGATGCTGGGGTTTCACAGTCAAGAAAACACATGCCCTCATTTATCAGTGTCTTTGCTTTTAATCATTTTAAAAAAATCATTGAGAAGACAGGAAAATGAAACAATTGAATTATGAAAGTAAGTGGCCTAGGAAATTAGCCAAATTGAATGTGTGCAGGATAGGGAATAAATATGGGATTATATTTGTTCTTACTGCAGAGAAATTTTGAGATTTTGATAATGTCATCAAGGATTTTCTTCCCCCAAGATATTAAGAACAATAGTGACAAAAGATTTTGTCTCATCCCTACAAATAGGAATCCAAACACAACATCCCCTACTTCTATCCTACGTATGTATTCTTGAATCAAATTGTTCCTGAATAAAATATTCTTATCAGTGGGCAACTAATTTGTAAAAGAGAAAAAAAGAACTGGAACAAGCCAGAACTCTCAGCATTATGTCAGGCCTGGAAACCATCTTGGGCCTTGGCTCTTCAGGCCTGCCACATTTAGTGCTGTGGGAAACTGGGAGGGGGGATTGTGTGAGTGGGGATACATAGTCAAAATAACATTCCTTTCTCAGAGAGTCAAGGTCACTCTGCCCTGCACCTGGAGGGGTGTGCTTGGGAGGTATCTCCAGTTGGGACAGTGCATTGATTGGGCAATGTGATGGACATGTGGGTGCTGGGGCAGGGACTTTTGGGTGTGGAAAACCGGAAGCTTTCAGATTCGGGTTTTCCCAGATGTGCCAATATGACATCTCTAATAAAATGGAACTTTGAGAAAACTCAAGCCTTGGAGTTTTCTTTCGTTGGGGGTGGTACTTGGAACCCTGACACATTATTTATCAAGAAAGACTTTGCAAACCAACAGACATTGAACATCTGTGTAAGGTTTTCCATTTAACTTTAAAGAAATAAGGACCATACTTCATGTCCATGGTTCATGCATATGTCCTGATTCATATATGGTTAAGATATTTCCTATTTATTTCAGTTTTAGGAAATCTCTGTGGCAGCTAAGGCTTTGTATCAAGGTCACAGATTTCTTTGAAAATATTTGTGAAATAATGTCATCGATGCAGTGGGCATGAGTTTGGGCAGACTCAGGGAGACAGTGGAGGACAGGGGGGCCTGGTGTACTGTGGTCCATGAAGTCATGAAGAAACTTAGTGAGTGAACAACAACAAATTTGTAAGATTTGCTAAAGTAGGGTTACCATATGTGAGTTTCAAAACTCCATATCTCAAAGGTGCTTTTTCAAAAGGCAGCTGAACTTATAACACAGTCCTTTCAGCAGTTCCAAGAAGGTTCCACACCCATTTGCACTATTCAGGTGACCCTGAGGGCACAGATAAACTTCCAAGTGCCTCAATGATTCTCAGAAAGAGTGCTAATGACCAGATGACTGCAAGTTCCATCCTCCAGTCAGAACAGAAGTTTCTTGGGTGAGAAGCAAAATGTCTTCAAGAAAAAACGAAGTCCAGTTGCCTTTTGAAAAAGCACCTTTGGGACAACCATGACCTGGATGATTGAGAATCTCCATAGACAAAACTCCATATGTTTATTGTATGGGAAAAAGAGTTAAGGGTTCCCCCCCCCCACTTTCCTGCCATCTAGCAGTTATCGAGATTTCGCCATCCAAAATGAACTGTGATGTGACATGTGTAACATCATTTAATAACCTTATCTGTCCTTCTAGGGTCCAAAATCTGAAAGAAGACCTTTAGTTTGTGAAAGATGCATTCAAAAAAATCCTATCTCCCCAGCATACATTTGGAAAAAAAAAAACCACTTACAATAATGTATTATAGAAGCAATAAAGTTTGAAATACAAGAAGGAATTTGTGAACAAAACTCTTAGACAAAGTTGCATACCAAGTTGTTTATTAAGGAAAGTTGAAAAAAGACAATGAATGCAGATTTTCCAGCATTCAAAACAGATCATACAAATTTAGATAGAAAAGAATAATACTTGAACATCTGTGACATTGACATGGACCAGATTTAGACTAATCTGCACATCCCTTGTAATTAATATTGTGACAGTTTTGTTCTGTATTTAATATGAATAATGGTTCATTAATTCTGTCTAAATTTTGCTTCAGAGTATTCATATTGGAGCTAGATTCAATTATGCATTGTGATTTCCAGTATCCAATAGTCCCAAACTTTGGATTTTAATACATATGAATCAACCCTTGGAACAACTCATAGATAGTAGCTAATATTATGATCTATATTATGACATTGGTGGATGTGGAATGAAATCTCATGATGTAAGCAGGATGGTGCCAATATATAGATACAATTTTCAATTTCGCTTTTTTTCCTGACTTGTTTACAAGGTTGGAAAGTGACAACTCCATCACTTTGCCATATTGTTGTGCTTACTGGAGTCTATCCCCTGATAGCCTTTTTCTGTTTAATCATAGTTTGGAACTTGTCTTCCAAAGTAAGATAAACTCAGCTGAGAAACAAGGAAAGCAATGCCTCAAAGAAAAAGAGAATTATGATTTTGGAATTTCTCTAAAAAATGAAATTCTAGGACTCTATGTCTTTTTGGCAAGCTAAACTTTATGACCTTTTTAATGTGGATTTAGTTTTCCATTGTGCTTCTCATTGAAAGAAAGGGGCTGATGCTTTTTAGTAGGTCAAGATATGCCATCTTCAAACAGGATTTTTGGCATATTGAGAGATCAAATCAAGGCTTTAAGATCAGAGACGTTAACATTTTGGAAGACAGATCTCTGTGCAGAAGGGTTTCAAGATCATGACATTACAAGGCAGTGCACAAAATCACAAGCAATGCTGGGAAAAGATGGCTTTCCCATGATTAATACATTACGGTTTTTGGTTTCCCCTTTAGTGATGGCGTTCTTTTTGTACAGCAGCACACTCACTAAAGATGGCAATGGAAGAGAGCTTTTCCTGCCTTCTTTCTCCTCCTGATTGCTATATCTGGTGTGTGTGTGTGGGGGGGGGGTGTATAAAGTTTCAAGAGAGTTAACAAAAAATCTGAGGGGTTTCTAGACCTGAGGTCATCACCTCATAATGTTCACATACTGACATCACTATTCAGATTTATCTTTAGTCCCTTACAAACTACTGATTCATTACTGGGTTATTTTCCCCCCCTATGCAAGCCATTTGTATTATTTTCAAGAATTAGGTCTGATTGTATTTATACAAAAGGAGGTAATTCTGAACTGATTAGTTAGCATTGCACACAGTTGGCAGTGAATCATTTTAAAAGTCTAATCATGTTAAGCAGAATACTGCGTATTAGATAAGCCAGGGCATCTTGCCATTATACATATTCTGTTCCATCTGATTGAATTTCAGATTTTCTACCCCTGCCTACATCTCTGTCTTTGTTCCGCATATTTAATAGTTATTGAGAGCATCACATAGTCTTGATAACTTCAAAAAGGAAGAATTTCAGAAATGAGAGAAAGGTCCCAGCTTTGGAATCCCTGGGTTATTGTCAAATAAACGCATATCCTTTCCAAATGTTGACATATGCCGCCTTCATGTCATCCTCTCATGTGCCCAGTTCTCCCTTTTCCATCACACTGTTCCCTTTCAAGTAGGCAATATTAGAATGGGGATAAGAAAAAAGGAATTAAGCTAAATAAATTCAAGGCATGACATAAGAAAAGGAAATACAGCTAAATATAATTTACAAGAACACAATTCATTATACATTTCCATCCCTTTCTATTTTTTAAAAAAATCATATTTGCATCTGCCATATCTATAAATGGACTCAAATATTGCCTTTTGTTCTTTAAACTTCTCAATTTCTTCAATTATGCATTCTTGAGCATTCATCAGCTCCGTCAAATCACAACATTTTGGTCGTCTCCTTCTTCTCAAAACATTCACTTTTCCTTTACACATTTGCTCTGTGACTCAGTCCTAATCTACTATTTTTGCAGGCTACATTACTATACTTCTGTCTATTGGTCAATCAGTTTTGAATTCAATCAACATCCATTCAGTACTGATTCATTCTTGGCAATATCTCTTCTTTAACACACTTAAATATCCCAGGACCACTTCATTCAATTTACTTTTAGGTTTCTCTTGACCTATCCATCTCTTATTTCCTTATAACAATGTGGGTAGAAGCATGCACTTTTCAACACATATTTATTCCTCATATCTTACCTAGTACCTTTCCATTAGGATTTGCACCTCTTAAAATTTCTCCATCAATTATATTTTTAGTAAATGTTTTACAAAGGTACAGAAATTTATCTATTTGTGCACTATAAAAATCCACAATCAGAACCTTTCATCACTCTTGTATCATGTACTAATTTTCTCAATCATTTATAATATGTGCATTTATGTTTATATTCATTCATTCACTCATTCATTCACTGCCACCCACTCCGTTACAAAGTACAACAGCCTTATGAGGCATGAGATCACGTATAAACTAGCTATAGTCAAGTTTTGAGACTGGTTATCAAGACTCAATGGAGAAGTTTCATCATATATCATGCTAGAAGATACCAATAGAGTCCTTATGACAATCCCTATAGTTGTAGGATATGTCTGTCTAAAAAAAGAAATCCCTTCCCACTCATATTGGTGGCTTGTGTCTTCCTCAATCTCAGGTCTTCTACCAGAGAGGCCTGGAAGTCTGGAGTTTCTGTGCAGGATCTTAGCTGTTCGTAGCATTGAACTCTTCTGTACAGACAGCTCTGATGTTGTTCCCGGGATCTGTTGGACTCACTCTCCCAATTTAGCAGTCACACTCTGAGTGGTCCTACCACCACTGGGAGCACTTTGGCCTTTATTTTCACATCCTCTAGTTCAGGGATCTCCAACCTTGGCAACTTTAAGACTTGTGGACTTCAACTCCCAGAGTTCCTCAGCCAGCTGGCTGAGGAATTCTGGGAGTTGAAGTCCACAAGTCTTAAAGTTGCCAAGGTTGGAGATCCCTGCTCTAGTTCTTCCTTCAGGTCCTGGTACTATATGCAGCATGTGTAGTAAACTACCTACATATTGTTGCAAAGAAAACTGCATCAAAACCAAGGCCAGCTGAAAAGATTCCTTACTGATTTTTAGAGATATTTTGATTAATCTTCAGCACTTCATTGAAAGCAAAATGATCTAATGAATTTATTTTGTAAATTTGACACAGTACATTAATTGAAATCAGTAGATACAGAAGTATGCGCTCCTCCTACTTACATTTTTTTTTTGATAATGCAGCCTGAATTTTATTATGAGTGTTTGATCTACAAATGTCATACGAAGTTTGTGCAAATCAGTGTTTGACCGCATAATTATAATCAAGAGTAAGTCAGACCTAGAGCTGCCTTAGTGTTAATTGTATTTATTATATCCTTAAGTGTAAAGTCAGTTTTAGCATTTTTGTCTGTAGAAATTCAGATAGTGCTATTTCTGCTTAAAATCTTCCTTTCTCATTTCTGTGTATGTGTATGTAATCTTCCTATCAAGTATAGTATACTGAGAAAATATAATGCTGATTTTTGAAGTAATTCTAATACTGGTGAATGGTTGGTCCAAATTACAGTTTACAGAACTGCAAGACTGTAGATTTAACTTTGTGCAAGGAAGAAATGCAAATCCAGGTAGTATTTTTAAAAAAAATCCATCAAAGCCACAAATTGTCCTTAACTTTAGAATTAGTCTGCAATATTGCTTTTAGCCATAAAAATTAATACTTACTTGCTTCAGAAGGTTTATTGGGGATAACAAGAGCATTAGACATCTTTTTTCAACAATACCAGAGGGTCAACATTAGTGCTGTGCTGATTTTTTTTTTTTTTTGGTATGTTTTAAGCATTCTTATTCAAATTTGATGGAAACCAAATGCTTCCAAAAAGATGATCAAAGGAGAAAAGCATTTTGGTGACATTCTCATGGATGGTTTACAAGGTATTTATACCCACTTTGCTCAGCAGATGGCCAAAGCTTGTGTATGGCAGTTCCTTTTTTCTCTTACTCGGCAATAATCACTCTTGAGGTCTACAGCCTCCTTGACTGCACATCCATGAAATCACTAAACTATCTGATCTCTAAAGCCCATCCTAACACTTTCATCATCTGAATCTTTAGTATATCCTAACATGAGATCCTTTAAATTCTATGTGGATGTAAAATTGTCCTAACTGAAGAAAGCCATCATACCAGAAGGCATAAGCAGCACGGAGATTGCAAAAAGATGAAGAAATGAACAACAGACATTCCATATTCTCCATAGCTGCAGTGAAATAAAATTAGGAAAATCATCAAAAGACAGCACAAATAAATCCCGAAAGACCCTGAGAATAAACTGGAAAAAAACATAACACTTTTAGAAATCGGAGGATTGGTTTCAGTGCAATATTAAGATCAATAGTTTGAACTGGTTCCCAGAAATAAATAATGCAGATTTTTAAATTTTTAGAATAGTATGATCAGATACCTATTGCAATATAGCTGCTGGTACTTTTATTTATGAACCACTAGTTTATGAATAATGCTGAGATTCATGAAAATATAGAAAAGAGATCCGTAATAGATTTCATTAAAAGAAATTTAATATCAAATGTTGAAGCTTATCCGTATCTTTCAAGGCTCCCTAGCCCAGCTTAGCTTGTGTGGAGGGAGAACATGAATCTTAAATATTGTTCCATTCATACTGAATTCTCTCCCATCCACCAATTCTATTATTCTTCATATTATAAGTTCAACAATTACTACCAGAGTATTCTTTATTATGATTTTTTAAAATTCATGCCAGAAATGGACAGCAAGACACAAAGTCTCTTTAGCAGCCATCTGCATCAGGGGTGGGTTCTAACTTACCTCGCTGCCGGTTCGCTTCCTCCCGCGCCTCGTGGGTGCGCCTCATGGGCGTGCCTCATGGGCGCGGGCGCGCTTCACACACGTGCGCATGCACAGTGCAAAAATAAAAAAATAAAAAATAAAAGCTGAAAACAAGATGGCGACGCATACGCAGTGCCAGAAACTCAGCTTCTGTGCATGCTCAGAAGAAGAAAAAATTCAAAAAAATTCAAACTTTTTTTTTAAAAAAATAGATGGCAGCGCCCACGGACCGGCACCGACCGAACTGGATCCGTGATGTCATCGTGACATCACCAGCGGGTCGCTACCGGTTTGGGCGAACCGACCCAAACCGGGAGGAACCCACCTCTGATCTGCATGGATATAAAAGAACAGCATACTGATTTATAGAATTATGAAATATTAAATGCCAGCAGATGGTGCTGTTTCTGTTAAGTACAAGATTTGTCTAAGTATACTAATCTAAAAGCCATAGGATATAATGCTATCTCTTCACATCCTTTCATTCATCTCTTATATTTTAAAATCACAGAGGCAGGCAATGTTTTAGCACTTCCAACATGTAGAAGAAACTACTGTTAAAGAGCTTCTATATTCTCCTGCAATTCAACCATTTCAACACTCTCATCTTCTGCATAATCTATATGTGCATTAATATATGTATTCTTTTTTTTTTTTACTGACTATGGTATGCTGCTCAGGTATACTTTCCTGAGATGGCTCTATAAATTTGATTAATAAATAATCAAAATGGAGAGTTGACAAAAACTACATCACAGTGCAAACTGAAGTAGCTTCTGAGTCCTATCCAGTCTCCCTTTCATTAATTTAATGTATCTAAATTTCACAACAACACGTTTTACGCTTCTTCAGAAATTTCTGTCAGAGAAGCTCTGTTGTGCACAAAATAGCCTAATCTGCTTTTTTCCTGCCTCCAAAAGGCGAGAAGACTTCAAAGGAGGCAGTTGTTGACAAAATAAGCAGCATGCGTATTTGGATTGCACTGGATAGAGTAAAAAAGTATGTTTTTAAATCTCTTTGCTGCCATCACATGGATGTCTGGAGTTTTACAGCCCAGGAATGAAAGATCCACCTATCAATTCCAGGCTATTCCACCTTATAGTTATCTTCCTCTTGTAAATTCTTTCTTTTATCACCAAGGGAAGAGGGCATTCTTCGTGTATTTCAATAGGATGATGATGATAATGATGAAGATAATTAGTAACGTTAATGGTTGTCCTAAGGATTAAAATAGCAGCACTTCTTAAGCCTAGTTCCAATTAATATCTTTCACATTTCAAAAGTAACTGCTGTGAACAAAAGAAGTATAGGCAGTCCTTGACTTGACTTACGACTGGTCGCTCAGTGACTGCTTGAAGTTATGATCTCCCCCCAAAAAGAGCTTACAACCTGTTATGTCCTCGAGTTACGACCGCGCGGCTGCTGCTCTGCACACCCTGGATAGGTGGCCTTTCTTGCCACACCTGCGGCAGATGGCAGATTTGAACCTGCAGTCCATGCGGCTGTGGTTACCCCGACACCCAAGGCAATTAGGCTGAGGTGATTTGTTGTTGGAAGTGGTTTTCCGTCGTGAGGCTTGCAGGCGATTCACATCAGGTTCCTCATCTGAGGGCAAGTCCAGTTCAGCTTCCTCAGAGTGAACTGTCTGGGTCTTTTGCTGAGCTGACAGGGGTCTTGAGTGCTGCATCTCTGAGGCAGATCGTTCAGAGAGTTCTGAAGCCCTAGCTTCGTCTAAGGCAGTTGCTAGGGTCAGCTATTTTTTTGCCAAGTCATGATCTGAGAACTCGCAATTTACAGCAGCTGTTCTCAGGGCAGCCATATAGTCGTTAATGGATTCGCCTTCCTTTTGGAATCTCTGGCGGAAGGCGTGGCGTCTGGCGACTCGGGATGGCGCTGGGGAGTAATGGTTCCTCAGTTTTTCAATTAGCGTGTCCCAAGGAACCAGGTATACTGGCTGTGGAGCTGTCAGAGCTCTGGCCGTGGCAAACATGTCACGGCCACAGGAGCTAAGGAAATAGCCTAACTTACGAGTGCCTGACAGCTCCGTGAAGTCATTTGCGCGTAGAATGCACTCAAAACGGGTCAAGTAGTCATCCCAGGTTTCCGTTGCTGGCTCGAAGGGAGCGAAAGCTGGTAATGAGGTCATCCTGAAAAGGACGGTTTACCTCAGCCTTCAGCGACCTCTCGTCGCCTGGCTGGAGGCTTTGACAGAAAGTGCTTCAGCTCAAGTGACTCGCTCTTGTTGAAGGTAGACCGGATCATTCCGTCAGGCGCTGTATCCCATCCTCGTCGCCAAGTGTTATATTCGCGCGCGCGGCAGCTGACAGGAGGGAGTCAGACACGGTAGAAGTGCAAGGCTTCTTTATTCAGCACCAAGAGACGGAACAGCAGGCAAGCGGCTTGACAGCTCCTTTTATACTGGAGCTGTCAAACGGCTAGCCAATCCCGAGCGTCTAACTTCCCGCCCGGCTGTTGCTCGAGTCGGAGCCAATCAGGGGCGAGCAGCAGTCGCGCGGTCGTAACTCGAGGACATAACACAACCCAGACACATACTCCCATAAAACACTTTAGTTCTTAAAGTACCTCCAAAATTTGGTCAGATATTGCTTATATATTACAACAACACAATAGTGGCTGCAGCCTAATTTTTTTACGTATATAGTTTTATTAGTTTATAATATAACATACAAAGAGAACACAAAAGCAAATATTAGGGAAATTAGGGAAGGAAAAGGGGAAGTGAATAATGGGGGAAAGGAAGGGGGGGGAGGCATTGACTTCCGACTCCTTTGGTGCAGTTGAATAAAGCATTAAGATCTACACTCAACTTTTTACTTTTTCATAATAATAGAAACTAGCCATTTCTGTAACAACAAATCTATCTATGATTTCTATGTACCCTAATTTTTACACAGCAAAAGAAAATGCTATTTCCCTATTGGCTTCCATAGGCTGATGGAGTAGTGAGGCCACATTTCCACTAACTCCTTCCATGCACCTGTACAGGTGCTGAAAATGAGTCTGTAGGCATAATCAGCTGCCCCTGAAATAAGATTCGTACTTTGCTTTTCATTCAAAGTAATGAACAATAATAGCAAACTGTACACAATTCAAGATGTAAAACAACCCCAATGCACTCTTTTATAATTTTGTAGTAATTGCAGCCATACCATAACTGATATATCAGCAAGAGTTCAGCTCTTAACGTGGACAAACAAGGTACTTTATGGCTGACACTGAAACCTATTTAGTTTTGGCACTAATTATAAAGGCACTGGGCAGAAAAGGAAGTACCCAGCTGTTCCAGCTTGCAAATGCAGCCCTTTTGTAGAGTCCACTCACTCTTTATTGATGGTAAGGAGTGAAGTTAGACTAGAGACACAAAAATGGAAGCATTAAACTCGCTTCTGCTTCAGCATGAATGTTGATCATTATGCTATATCATGTGTAAAAGCTAAAATAGGATCGAGAGAGTTCTTAAGAAATTCTCAGCTTACTCTAGCTTGAAAATGACATAAACTCAAGCCTGACCTTATCCTTTTCTTGCAATTTCCTATCAAACCCATTATAAAAAAAACTGAAGTAAGCTATCGGGAAAAGATACTTGTCCTTCATTACTTTATCTTCCAGCTTTCAGATGTGTGCTAGCTTAGAAGCAAATGCCAGCAGTGTGAAGGTTACTTGCATTTTCATTACTGCTGCCACTAATCGGGTATTTAAAAAAAAAAAAACCTTAGCAAACAAAAGAAAAAGAATATCCCATCCTTCAAGAGTCTGCATTGTCACCATCTTCAAAGTGAGTGGTGCAAACTAACTTTCAAAATATATTTATCAGGAATGATTTTTTGGAGACTGAAAAGCTGTTTTTGCTTCTCTTTAACAGAGTTGGAAAAACAACAGGAGCAACAGATATTTGAAAGAGGTGCCATTGCTAAGAATATGATAATTAGCTATTCTGTCTGTCTGTCTGTCTGTCTGTCTGTCTGTCTGTCTATCTATCTATCTATCTATCTATCTATCTATCTATCTTTCTATCTATCTATCTATCTATCTATCTATCTATCATCTATCTATCGTCTGTCTGTCTACAGTATCTATCTGATATATATTGAAAAGAAATCAACTATCTCTCAGCTCAGTTCCTGTGAGAAAATTATTTGATCTGAATGTTGGCATGTCACAAAGTGTATATCTATCTATCTATCTATCTATCTATCTATCTATCTATCTATCTATCTATCTATCTCTATCATCTTGCAAGCTGTCTCAGAGCAAAGGTTGATCTAGTCAGCATTCTATTCCTGTTGTGTCCAATCAGGTGTCAATGGGATGTCCTCAGCAGGACAGGAGTGCAATAATACCATTCTCCTTGTGTATCCTAGCAACTGGTATTTAGAAGCCTAATGATACTAGAAGTAATAAATAGCCAGCATCCTTGTGACTAGTAGCCATAGACAGCCTTATTACCAATTAACCTGATATCTTATCTGATTCAGGTAATGCTTTGGAAAAGCTGGAGTAGTAATGTTAGAATCAGTAATGGACATGATGTGGATCAATAAAAAAGGAATTCAGGAATTCAGTCAGGGGTGGGTTCCTCCCGGTTCAGACCGGTTCTCCTGAACCAGTAGCAGCCCACTGGTGATGTCATGATGACGTCACCAAACCGGATCGGTCGGTGCCAGTCCGTGGGGGCCGCCATCTTTTTTTTGAATTTTTTCGATTTTTTTTTCCGATTTTTTTTTTGAATTTTTTCCCCCTTCTGAGCATGTGCAGAAGCCGACTTCCGGCACTGTGCATGTGGTTGCCATCTTTTTTTGGGGCTTTTGGGGTTTTTTTGTTGTTTTTTTTGTTACTGCGCATGCACGCGCGCCCAAAGCGCGCACGCCCATGAGGCGCGCCCACGTGGCGCGGGAGGGAGTGAACCAGCAGCAAGGTAAGTTGGAACCCACCCCTGAATTCAGTCCTAGTAAGAGAGATACTGTTTGCAACTGGAAATGGTGATAATTTGTAGAGGATTGTATTTCACTGAAAGGGTGGTGCTTCAGGATTGTTATTTAAGTAATTTGGTCCAGTTTTTGCAGATGAGTTGTTTAAAATGTTAGCTACATAAAATTTAACAACCAGGGCAGGGGAATGAGTTGGGATAGACAGTAAAATACTCCAGCCAAGGGAGACACCATTTCCACTTCCTAATCAACCACAACACCCTGCCAAGTAATTGATGCTGGGGCTTACTAGAGATACAAGAGAGTGATTTCCATGCCCACTTGAAGGTGGGACTCTGAATGGCATTTCAAGGGACACTGGGAGAGTTGCCTTGTCCTGCCCATATGCTCTATGGAACAGATGCAGATTGAAACTGATCTTCCTCTACTTACCTGCCAGAGATGTGGAGGCAATCAGAACTGCAATGGAGGAAGGCTTATCTGGATCAATTTCACTCAGGTTTCACTCAGTAATCAATACTGATTACAGTATTGGTCACATTTGTTAATGAACTTTGGTGGAAAAGGACAGGGATGCTACAACTGTCCTGATTCTTTGATCTCTCAGTGGCTTTTTGTACCATCAGTCATGGTATTCTTCTGAACTCACTATGGAACAGAGGAACAGTAAGTTTATTCCCCCATTATATTTACTGTTATGTTTATTTTTAAGAATTGTGTCTACTTTTAATATGTATGCTGTCCAGCCTCAGTGTTGAATTGAGTGGCATTATAAATCTAAGCGTAAATAGCAAGATGAAATATTCAGAAATAAAAATATGAAAACAATTAAAAACCTAATTTGCTTAGAAGCAAAAAATGTCAGGAGGATATTTGAATAAGAATAATTTTGGAAGCATGCCTATTCTTAATATTAATGTTTCAAATCCTTATGTTAAGTTGCCCAGAGTTAGTTTCTCTCAGGGAAGATGGGAACAAATATTCCAAAGAATCCAAAACATGGTTTATATTTCTGAGCTTATTTTATGCCAAATGAAATATAGGCCTCCCACCTTTATAATAACAATAACAAAGTGGTTGACAAAACTAGAATCAATAAATAGACAAGAAACTAAAACTTAGAAACCAGCAAAACTATATCAAATGATATTTTTGGACCTCTGACTTGGTATACAGAATTATTGTGGTTATAATTTCTTTTTAATCAATTCACTTGTTCTGTTTTGTTTTCTGGCTTGAATTGTTTGTTTACCTCCCAGAATCACAGTCAGGAAATGGGTGACAATATAAATGGTTTAAATGAATGAATGAATGAATGAATGAATGAATGAATGAATGAATGAATCAATCAATCAATCAATCAATCAATCAATCAATCAATCTACAACTAATAGCAACAGAATCTCACTTTCTGTGTATTGCTCTATGATGATTATGATGTCATCCATTCAGTCATGTCTGATTCTTGGCAATTCTATGGATCTGGTATCTCCATATTTTCTGATCTTGCACCAGCGGTGGGTTGCTCCCAGTTCGGCCCGGTTCTTAGAACCGGTAGCGGCGGCGGCAGGAGGCTCCGCCCACCCACCCGGGACGCTTCTGCATGTGCACAGAAGCATCGCGTGTGTGCGCGTGCGCACGCGCGAACCGGTAGCAACGGCTTTTAGAACCCACTACTGTCTTGTACTACTTCTTTGAGTTGTTCTATACACTAGCTGGTGTCAGCTTTGAAGGTTGCCAGCCACTGTGTTCTTTGGCAGCCTGGTTTCCTTTTACAGTTAACTCTTCCAAACATAATTGCCATCTCCAGTGAATTCCCCCACATGAATAAGTGAGATGCAGTTTTGTGATTTTGCCTTCTAGTGTCATTCTGATGTTAGGTGCTCCAGTACTTGCTTGGTTTTGTTATAATGTTTCAGCTTTTCATTTGCCTGCTTCCACCATTAATTTGCTTATTGTTTCTTAAAAGTAGAATGCTCTTCTGGCCATTTCTTTCTCAAAATGATTCATGAATTAAAAGACCAATGTTCCAGCCTTTCTATTCTATTATGCTCTCTCTTTCCCCTTTTTATTCCTCACTCTTTTAAGCAAGGCCAACATGTCTTGAATAGCAGGGAAGTCCAGATCATTCTGTATATTCTCTGTACCCTGTTGTGAAGAATGAAGCATCACTATATTATCTCTTGCAGGGCTCTGCCATTTGCCACCTTACAAGAAAGAAAAATCCATCTGCAGGCTGCTATAATTGCCTTGGCTTGAAAGCTGTAACTCCACAAAAGGAAGAAAGATATTTATACTCTAAGCAAAGTGAAGGATAATGGAGCTGAAAGCAGTAAGTTATAATAGAATTAAAGAACAGGTGAAGGATGGAATTTTTCCCACATTTGCTTGGCGCAGTTTATTTAAATGTAACATTTTGCCAATTTTATAATCAGACTTTGATAACTTTCTTTTGCTAAAATGATATCAACTGGAACTCTTTAAGATTGGATCTAAGTCGCCTGAACTAGTAAGTGTTGATCCTCTGACTCTAGAGGTATACATTGGAAGAATGCATGCTGAGTCATTAGATGAGTATGTCATCACTGGAAATAATCCAGTGGTGAAAAAGATGAAGGGTGATAGGTTTTGCTTAAACTTCTTTCTCAGAATAACGTTTGCCCAGCAATAAAAGTCCATATTTAAAAACACACACTAATTGCAGTTAATAAGGAGGAAAAATGTGTGTGTCACCACTGCAATGGCTCTTGAATAATTGCAACACTCATTGTTCTCCACATGACATTTCTGTCAGGTAAAATTTCAGTAGCATGGGGAAAAAAGAAGGAATTGTTTCCTGATCTGATCTAAATTGAAGGAAAATTTGTTTGATGGAAGATCATGGAGAAAATGAATTAAGTGTCCTGATTTTCTTGTACCTGGAAACAGTATCTCTATATACAGTATTATGGAGTTAACTTCATAGAAGATAGTTTCTATTTAATACATAGCTAGCTTCAGGCTCATTACTCATCTTTGGATACCAACCATCATTCAGATAATTACTGTGTTTTGAATTTCCATAGTTCTCCAATAGGTTTACAACAAGGAGAATACCTACTAAAATACAGGGAATATAAGTAACACTACAAAATGGTCAATGTAGTTGATCATGTGGTTTCAAGTCCAGTGATTTGTCCATAGGATTTCTAGCTTTCCAGTTCTGGAGGGCTCAATAGCCTCACAGTCTTCTGGCTAAGCAATATAGTTAGTCCTCACCTAATGATGATAATTGGTTGTGTAATTTCCATTGCCAAGCAATGTGGTCATAAAGTGAGATGTCACATGACTGCATCACTTAAGCAGCAGCAATCCCAGAAGTCCCCATTGCCATCATTAAGTGAAGGCCATGGATCATTAAATGAAGACCTCATGTGACTGCAACTTCCTGCCACCTTCCAACAAGCCAAGTTAATGGTAGAAAACTACAAGTCCTAGTCACAACAAGCCTGTCCTTAGATAGCTAATGAGCGAAATGGTGGGTAAGTGCTATGGAGTGGCAGACTGGAGGTGGATGTTGCAGCCCAGCACAATTATGGCTCAGCAAGAGATGGGGTATACTATGTGTACAGAATAAATGCAGATGGGCAGGAGGTGGGTGCTCTGGAGTATAAGGGCTTCCTTGGTAGAAAAAAATAATGGAAGTGACAGCAACTTGCAACCTTTCCTGCTGGCTTCCCCATTGACTTTGCCTGGGGTTAGAGTACAACATAAGATTGTTCCTGCAAGAATTCTTCTCAGTTGCCATTAGCAGGCACCTCTCTATTTTACCAAATGTCTGAGAGAAATGAAGCACCTAAAATGGTGCTAGAATGATGATGTCCTAAGACCAAACATGAAGGTAACAAATATTAATATCAGCTAGTTTGAGCTTAGTAGCTATAAGAATGACAAAGAATTTGTTATTTACATTTATTGTGTCTGTAGATTTCCACCCACTGGCTCTGTTTAAGGTAATAAAAATCCTTTCCGGGAAGACTATGTGGGGCAAAATGCTAGCAGACCACCCAGCTGAGTTTGTGGGTTTTCTTGCAGATAAAGTCACTGTGTCTGGACATTAGCAGAACAGAGCTCTCTGTGTTGTGCAGGGTGGTATCTTGGCTTTCTTTGGAGTTTGTGAATGTTGAAGAAGTGGATAGGGTTTTATGTAAGTTAGTGCCATGCCTCTCTTAATTCCTCCAAGTAGATGGGATATGTGTAGTTGATGATCATTGCTTTTTAAAGGGAGGGTGTTCTGTCACTTGCTTTAAAAAAGTAAGGTGTACCTTGCTTGAAGAAGCCATCTCTTGATATGTTCATACTTGATACTTTTTACTCTGTCTCTATCTTCTTTCTGATGAAGCTTTTTGACAGTGGAAGCAGCTAAAGGATATTAGACAAAATGGATTATCTACTGTAGATTCTTTCCTTTCAGATTTGAGACCCATGAAGTCATGGGATAGAAACAATGCTGGTCATTCTCATGGATTACTTTTGTCCAGGGGTGTCAAACTCACAGTGTCACAACGTCATCACGTGACGTATCACAACTTCCCCCCCCCTTCGCTAAACCGGGTATGGGTGTGGCCAGTGCATGACGCATCCAGCCCATGGACTGCAAGTTTGACAGCCCTGCTTTTGTCACAATCTGGAAGTGAGAAGCATGTTCCCCTTTAGTTCTGATACACTTGATTGTCTAACTTTGTGGACAGGTTAAATTGTACACCCAACCAAACAAAGTATATATACAAATTTCTATGTAACTCACTAGCATATGTATTTACTCACAAAACCAAAATTCTGTGCTGATAACAGTGGTGCCAGACCCAAGTACCATTAAAACATCATGGATCACCAAAAAAAAAAACAAAGACAGAGATCATAGAAAAAAAAATCAATTCATGGTTCTCACATGAAGCACTAATAACCAGAATTAAAATGTCATATTCTGGTTATTTCATGAGAAAATCTCTTGAGAAGTTTTATAATACCAGGAAAGGTGGAAGAAAAAAGGACAATCAGTAAAGTGGATGGACTCTATTACATTGGTCACGGGTACATTGTTGGAAAACCTGAAGGAGCAGATTGGGGATAAATAATCCTGGAGAAGGTCTTTGTATTAACATTAAGGTTAACATTACCTAGTTTGGGTAATGAAATGTCTGCAAGAAAGGAACAAAGTTCAGAGAGCATCAAGGACTCCTTATTTCAACTCTGAGCTACAAATATTCTTTATTGTTAAATCTGATGTATAAGTCTTTCTAAGTAAGGCTCTTGTGACTTAAAGAAATGATTCCTTTAAAAGTCAGAATTCATTACAGGATCCAACAAAGCAGCCAGCATTCTCTTTCCCAACAAGATACCTTCATGGAGTTGAGGATATATTTCATCATGCACCTTATCGGTAAGAGTAGAGAAACTCCTGAGTCAAATTCAACCTCTAGTAACTACAACCAGTTTTATTGAAGAGGTTTGTTACTCCCTTTTTCTGGATAATTTCCCAGTCTAGCAAATAGCCCTGGAATTTCCAGATAATCACTCATTTAAGTACTAACCAGGGCTAATCTATAACAGCCTAGGTTGGTTAGGTATTGCCACCTGTTACAATACCATCCTATGTTCAAAGCTAAAGCAAAACAAAAGTTGAAAAACTTTCTTCTTGATAGATTCATCAAAACATAAGTTAAGTTACTTTCCAGAAGAGCTGTAAGGCAGTTTTTCTAACCAAATAGCATTTCATTCTACTGCTAGGGGAAAAAAAGCTATTATGAAGTTATAATCTTTGCATACAGATTTTTCCTTTAAGGGATATAAATGGGCTGTAAAAGAAATCCTTTAAGTTCCTCACTATTGAAAACATCAGTTGAACAACCTGCTGGGTAGCCCATAAATCAAAATTTGCATGAAGTTTGCCAAAGCAGAAGGTCAAAGGTTTCAAAATCCACCATAAAGCATATTTTCACCAGTGTGGTTCTCTGTTCCTTTCCATGAAACATTCTCATATTTTAATCCCTACATTTTATTTTCCTGTTGGCTGAAGTTCTGGGGAAGCAGAAAAAGAAATTTTTCATATTGAGGGCAATATATGGTACTATTGTACAACTCTAGCAAAACAACAATAGACTTCTGATTCAGAAAGCTACATATACTTCCTGGATATAACAGCCCATTTTCTCTTTTCCATGCTTCCTCCCCCACAGAAAAAAGTTAAAATTAGTTGCTGAAGGGGCTCAAGAGTTTGCGCTTTGTTTAAAAAGAAAGGAAGCCTTTTCAGAGCATCCGCCTGCAAATAGGAAGAGGAAATAAAAGGACAGTAACAATAGCAATGATTAGCTCTTATCTGAAAGCGTGCCAGCGTGTACAGCTCCCAGATGGACCAGGATAAGAGCTTGTCATTTATCAGGTGTAGTTACTATAAGGGCTACACCAGTGGGACTGCTGGGGATGCTGATGACATAATGAGAAGTCTCAAGAAGACTGGGGTCTGCTACTTAATGTTCACGATTCTATCTTCCTTGAATTGCAGAGGTTGTATAGAAATTTTGTTTGCGGCTTTAGATCCATCAGTAGGTGAGATTGCCCACAAAAGTTAACATTATCCCTTTGGAATCCATTTTGGAGGAGGATAACAAAGGCAAAACCATCTCCCTGACAGAAGATGTGTGGAAGAGTGAGGTGAGATTTCTTTAAAATGTATTAAACCGTATCAAGTAAATAGGGATAGAAGGAAATGATGGCACTTTTCCAAGACAAAGAAACTACAACATCCGTAGGACTATTCTGAAGCCAGGGTTACTCCATCTTACCAGCAGATATCAAGGTAGCCATACTAGACATCCCAATCCATTCCCTGATGCTGTTGACGAATGTCAGGTTGGTTTCAAATGGGGTTCTTATATCCATGAAAGCATCATTAGTGGAATGATCTGATTTGAATTACAGGTATTTGGATGGCATTGCTGGATGGGCAAAATTTAGCTGAGCTGTGCCACCTGGATAATTTTACATGGGGTGAGGAGAGAGAGAGTTGAAATCATCCATAGGGATTTATTTTCCCTCACTAGGAAAACACTTTTTTGGGGTGGGTGGGGAATCTTTGTGGTCCACATGGGAAGTCTTGTGTTTGATTTGGGAGAAGAAGACAGTTGGCGGGATAATACAGTTGATGTTCTGGTAGTCTACTCTTTTTGTGTGTGTGTGTGTCCAAACCTGCATTAACTGATTATAAATACTTGAAAATTTTTACAATTTTGGGCCTTGGAGACTTCAGTATCCAAGATGGGGATCTTGGAAATGGGCTGTCTCAGTATTCATGTTGCTATGACAGATATGAGACTGGTTCAGTATACCAAAAGTGTATCATCTCATCTGGCACACTATGAAGATGAGATGGATAGAATCTATATCACATGAAGTATTAATACTACTTCATAATGCCTTGGTAAGACCACACTTGGAATATTGCATCCAGTTTTGATCATCAAGATATAAAAAAAGATATTGAGACTCTAGAATAGAATAGAATAGAATAGAATAGAATAGAATAGAATAGAATAGAATAGAATAGAATAGAATAGAACATAATAGAACATAATAGAACATAATAGAACAGAACAGAACAGAACAGAACAGAACAGAATAACAGAGTTGGAAGGGACTTTGGAGGTCTTCTAGTCCAACCCCCTGCTTAGGCAGGAAACCCTGCACCACTTCAGACAAATGGTTATCTAACATCTTCTTAAAAACTTCCAGTGTTGGAGCATTCACAACTTCTGGAGGCAAGTTGCCTGAGATATTCACTAGACTAGACATACCCAATTCCAGCAACCGTTCTTCATAATGTATGTTTTAGCCTCCAGTCCCCTAATCATCTTTGTTGCTCTTCTCTGCACTCTTTCTAGAGTCTTTTTTACATCTTGGCGACTGAAACTGAATGCAGTATTCCAAGTGTGGCCTTACCAAGGCATCATAAAGTGGTATTAACACTTCACGTGATCTTGATTCTGTCCCTCTGTTTATGCAGCCTAGAACTGTGTTGGCTTTTTTGGCAGCTGCTGCACACTGCTGGCTCATATTTAAATGGTTGTCCACTAGGACTCCAAGTCCTTCTCACAGTTACTACTGTTGAGCAAGGTACCACAAATATTGTACCTGTGCATTTTGTTTTTCTTGCCTGAATGTAGAACCTTACTTTTTTCACCATTGAATTTCATTTTGTTAGATAGCGCCCAATGTTCAAGTCTAGAAAGAGTGCAGAGAAGAGCAACAAAAATTATTAGGAGATTTGAGGATAAAACATACAAAGAATGCTGCAGGAAGTGGGTATGTTTAGTTTAATGAAAAGAAGGACTGGGGGTGACATGATAGCAGTGTTCCAATATCTCAGGGGCTGCCACAAAGAAGAGGGGGTCAACCTATTCTCCAAAGCACATGAAGGCAGGAGAAGAAGCAATGGATGGAAACTAATCAAGGAGAGAAGCTTAGAACTAAGGAGAAATTTCCTGACAGTTAGAACAATTAATCAGTGGAACAACTTGCCTCCAGAAGTTGTGGATGCTCCAACACTGGAGGTTTTTTAGAAGAAATTGGATAACCATTTCCCTGAAATGGTATAGAGTTTCCTGCTTGAGTAGGGGGTTGGACTAGAAGACCTCCAAGGTCCCTTTCAACTCTGTTATTCTGTTATTGTTTTATTTTACTTTTGAACATCTGGTAAAAGTAAATGTTATCCTGTTATAATTGGATCACTTCCTGGTATGGTTTGGTTTAACTGCTGCTCCCTTCTTATGAGTGAAGGGTCATTTAGGATGGCTTTCCTCTGAAGACTTCCTCTGAAATCTGAATGAGTCCTGAATGCTTTGGGGGAGTTTTCTGATCAATATGATTGATTTTTTTCTACTTACGTTCTAGCCTTGTTGTAAAACAGCAAGATGGCCCAAGGGATAGAGAGGATCATATCAAAGCATTCCCTTCACTCACTTTTTGCCCAGAGGGCTCCTTGGTTAACTGAGGAGCAAAGCAGGTTGAAACAAAGAGAGAAAAGCTAAAGTGCCAATGGTCCAATGTAACTTTTATGAACAAGTTGAGAATGCATTATTTTCTCTGTCATTGGCAATTATATGGAGAGGCAAAGAAGTTAATTTTTCCCTCTGTTGCTGCATCCACATATTGAACAGTACATTAATACCTTTCCATTAGTTAGTGATCTGAAAATGTAGAGATGGGTTGGATTCTGGTTTAGGAAAGCAATGCAACGAGCATGTGATGCATTTTATGGGTGAAATCATCTAAATCCATATCAATTTAGAATGCTGAATTAAAGTTGAATGATCAGAAATGGTCTCCACATTGTGATTATTCTTCCAGGTTTTGTCCTCTTGATTCTTGTTCTTTGTGGCTCTTAAAGATAAATTGGTCAGGATTGTTGAAGTGGGTTCAGAGAGGCCCTTTCAGGTTAGATGAGATATTGGTTACCTCTGAACCCAGAGATTATACTTCTTCCATCTACTTCACCATTGCTGATATCCAGTTCTATTCAGCGGTGTATTGACAATTACAGAAACCATTGGATGAAACTAGTTTCTGAATCTGCCACAGTCCAGTTTTAGAACTGGTTTCAGCATAAAAACAAACTTGGTTGCCCTGGTAGATGACCTTTACTAAAAGGAAACAGGAGGATTGTTGCTTTGTTTATCCTTTTCAGTTTCTTACTGACTTTTAGTATCATGGATCTGCTTGCACCAATTCTATAGCTGGGTATTGGAGGTGCAGTGTTGCAGTGATTCCATTTCTGTGTTCAGCTTTGTCCTTAAAAAGTGGTGCTGGGAGCTTGCCTTCAGCCCCATGGTGCTGGTGCTGTTGTGTTACACAAGATTAAATCTTTTTTTTTACCAAGCTGTTTAATATACGTAGGAAGTTGTTTGAAAAGTTTGAAGTGAGATATCATTACTAGGCAGGTGATTTTCATCTCCGTATCTCCATATCTGCACCAGGAGAGACAGTTGAACATCTCGATCAATATCTGCAGGTATCTATACATAGGATGAGAACCAATACATTACGCATGAATCCTGGAAACTTCCTTGCATTCAAAAATTGTCTTCCCCATGAAGCCATATACTGTAGTAGCAGACTTTAGTCCAGATACAATTTGTTCTGACCCAGCTGCCAGACCAAGGAACACAGCACAAACAGCGTCTGAACAAACCTTGTTTTATTATTAACAACTACTAATTCTCTTTCTTAGCAGTTGTTCGTAAGTCAATGAAAGTATAAATCAGTCTTTTTGGTGCAACAGCTGTTAATTAACCTTCTTAACAGCCGGCAATAGTCCAAGCAAAAAGAGCAAAAGTCTGACAAAGAGTCTTTCTGATAACAGTAGATAATCCACACAATCTTACTGTTGTTGGCAAAATGCCTGGAAGCAATTTGCAGGAAACTTGATGCTTTTCAAACAAGAGCCAAACAGGAGTTTTGAAGTCAAGACAAGACGTGGCGCGCACATTGAGAACAGGCTCCTCCTCTTCTTCTTCTGCACTCATGGCAGCCTCTGGAGGTTCTGAAGGCCCTGGCTGAATCCCTGCCTCTGGCACCGAGCCCTCTCCAGCCTCCTCACTGTCCGACTCTGGTACCAGCTGCACAGGCCACTGGCGAATCACCACACCAACCTCCTCGCTGTCTGAATCAGCTACCAGCTGCACAGGCCGCTGGCGGGCCACAACACAATTTGGCTCAGTAAGCTAATATATAAATCCAGAAACTCAATCCTTCAATCTGAAAACTAACAGAAAACTGAGGATTATGTTACTGAGATCATACAACAAACTATGCAAGGACAAGGACATATATGTTAGACCACATGTATTGCTGTACTCTTGTTGATTCTCAAAGTAGAACTATATTAATTATATTTTGTTCTGTGGATTGACACGTACAGGTAGTCCTTGACTTACGACCACAATTGAGTCCAAAATTTTTGTTGCTAAGTGAGAAATTTGATAAGTGAGTTTTGCTCCATTTTATGATCTTTCTTGCACAGTTGTTAAGTGAATCACTGAAGCTAATAAGTTAGTAACATGGTTGTTAAGTGAATCTGGCTACCCCGTTGTTTTTGCTTGTCAAAAGGTTGCAAAAGGTGATCACATGACCTTGGGACACAATAACAGTCATAAATATGAACCAGTTGCCAAGTATCTGAATTTTGATCACATGATCATGGGGATGCTGCAAAGGTCATAACTGTGAAAAACAGTAAAAAGTCACTTTTTTCAGTGCTGTTGTAACTTTGAATGGTCACTAAATGAACTGTTGTAAGTCAAGGACTATCTGTAGTGAAATTTTCTCACTTTTCATAATATTTCTCACTTGTATGTATTTTCCTCTTTCCTTGTTTCCATATGCCACTGTTAGGTCTAACATTCTTCAATTCTCAGAATATAAAGTTAGGCAGCTGTCAGATCCGTGATCCTGCCATTCTTCAGGGGAAGGGGGGGCATCGGTTACATTATTTACTTTATTGCTTTCTTCCTTATGTATCCTATATCCTGTATCCTATTGATTTATAGCCTTTCGCTTGGCGCCTAGTCGCCCTGGGATTTTTGCACCTTTTGGGGAAAGTAAGGGAAGGGAGGGTCATGTTGGTTGTATCGCCCGAAAGACAGCAGAGGATGACCCTGAGAAAGTTCCCTTATCGCGCTCTCAGAGCGGCCGGTACAATAACAACTTCACACCTGTGGATTGGCTGAATCCACATTGGACTGTTGGGAGGGGTTTCTAATTCCTTTATCCTAACTGTATTGCCTGAGGGACCTCAGAGCCTGCTTATCTTTCGTCTTGCTATCACTCCAGTTCAATAAAAGGTTCCTTTTGAAATGTCAAGTTTCAAGAGTTTTTACTTTCTTGAATGAGGAGGAGAGGCCGGACCTTACAGCAGTGGAAGAAAGCAATTACAGGAAGGTAATATTTAAATAATAAATAAAGTGGCTCAAGGGATGATAAATTAAATCTTCCTGCTTATTTGTGCAAATTATAATCCCATTTAAGATTTTCATACAATCATATATCCTATGTGAGATGGAGAGGCTGTTTTCACATCAATAGGACTTTGATAGCTCCTGAGATGAGACTTTGCATACATAGTAGATGTATCCATTTCAAATTCACAAATTATGTTAGTTTACCCTACACAGCATTTAACCGGTGCTTCCTATCCAGAAGCAAGTATACGGTAGGTAGTCCTTGAGTTATGACCACAATTGGGACCAGAATTTCCATTGGTAAGAAAGGTGGTTGTTAAATGAGACGTGCCTGACTTTATGACCCATTTTTGCCATGCGTGTTAAGCAAATAACTGTAATTGTTAATGTGAATCATATGATGGTTAAATGAATCCAGCTTCCCTACTGACTTTGCAAATGGCGGTCATATGACCCTCATAGGCTGCAACAGTTGTAAGTACCTGCTGGTAGCCAAACACCCAAATTTTAATCAGGTGACCGTGGAGATACTGCAACAGCTGTAAGTGTGAGAACTGGCGGTAAGTCTCCTTTTTCTACCTAGCTAAAATATTTTCACCTTAACTTCTAGAAGGCAGATATTAAAGAACATGAATGAGTCTATCTGTCTGCATGCATATATCCCATGACTTCCCAGTCTGCACCATGCTTCCCTGATCTTGAGCCCTCCATATTTTTCAAATTACAACTCTCATCTAAATGACTGTGATATATTAAGAGACTACTAGATTGGGGAAAGCTGGAATATGGAGATAAATGTTTGGCTAATCAGATATAAGCAAAATATTTCAATTTGCTCTTGATGAGTTTTTAAATCACTTAACACATACAGTACACATACACACCAGAGGTTCATCCTGGTTCAGACTGGTTCGCCCGAACCGGTAGTGACCCACTGGTGATGTCACAATGACGTCACTGATTTGGTTCAGTCGGTGCTGGTCTGTGGGCGCTGCCATCTTTTTTTTTAATTTTTTTTTAAAAAAATATATATATTTTTTTCTTCTGCGCATGCGCAGAAGCTGAGTTTCTGGCACTGCGCATGTGTTGCCATCTTGTTTTCGGCTTTTTAAAAAAATAATTTATTTTTTTAAAATTTTTTACTGCTCATGCAAGCGTGCACGAAGCGCGCGCGTGCCCCCGAGGCACGGCCGCGCGGCGCAGGAGGAAGCGAACCAGCAACGAGGTAAGTTAGAACCCACCCCTGATACACACACACACACACACACACATACATACATAGGTAATTCTCAACTTACAACATTTTGTTTAGTGACTGTTCAAAGTTACAACAGCACTGAAAATTGTGACATGACTGTTTTTCATAGTTATGACCTTTGCAGCATTCCCGATCATGTGATCAAAATCCAGGTCATATTTATGACCTTTGCTGTGTCCCATGTTCATGTGATCACCTTTTGCGACCTTCTGACAAGTAAAGTCAATGGGGAAGCCAGATTCACTTAACAATTAGGTTACTAACTCATCAACTGCAGTGATTCACTTAACAACTGTGGCAAGAAAAGTTGCAAAATGGGGCAAAACTCACTTAACAAATCTCATTTAACAACAGAAATTTTGGGCTCAATTATGATTGTAAGTTGAGGACTACCATATGTAGCTACAATAAAAGCAATACAATGCTACAAAAGAAGTTTGCTTCTATGGACCCAAAGTTAACTTGTCACTTTTTCCATTTCACTGGAAGCCCAACAGGCACAGGCTATGACATTCTATTTGCCTTAAGCTTCAAGACGAAGTTGATTTAATATTTCATACTTACGGCTCGTGGTTCAATTCCCATTTGCACTGGTTCGGTGACTACCTTTGAATAGTTAATCCCTTTTCTGAATCCCATGTCATGAAAATGAGATGACAGTTCCTTGCAAGCTACTTTCTCACAGATTAGAAAAGCAAAGGATGGAATGGGGAAGGGTATCTCACCATTTGCAACAGTGGAAGCTATCTTAAATAACATTTCAATCTATTGTAATGTAATAATACTAGACAAACCATGTCCTACTGGGTTATCATTTCAGAGATATTTCCTTATCTAGACAGAGTAATAGGATGACCAAGAGTGGCAACAACAACAACAACCACAAAACAATGGGAGCAGACTTCCTGCCAGCTTCCCTATTTGGGTATCTGGCAAGGAGCATTGGAAACCATCCTTCCTTCCTTCCTTCCTTCCTTCCTTCCTTCCTTCCTTCCTTCCTTCCTTCCTTCCTTCCTCCCTTCCTTCCTTCCTTCCTTCCTTCCTTCCTTCCTTCCTTCCCTTTCCAGGAAGCAAGTAAATATCTGCTGCTGGGTGGGGGAAGGAACAAAGAATTGCAAGACTGGCTGGAAAACTGTCATGGAAAGTTGAAAATAAAAATCACGTGACTGCAGCTGGTTGCACTGAAGCAGCCATAACTTCCCCAACTTTCAATCCCTCAGGAGTCATGGGTCCCAGACTCTGAACATATTCTGTAAATTAGCCCATTAGAGGTACCTTGGTTCAAAATGTTTTGCCCTGTGATATACCATTTTGCCCAGGCAAAGGCAATGATGAGAGTTTTAGTATTAAATAGATACTAACTTTGCTTTACGACTTGTCATGTATTTTGTGATCTGAATAGGCAAGTGAAGCATTCTGTAGTTGCCATTGTTGGAAACTGCTGAGAGGCACTCTAGAATTCCTAATTTTTCAAAATCAAAAAATTGTAATATGTCTGAACATGGATAGGTGAGGGTCAGGGTTCATTCTCCGAGCTTGTGGGTTGGTTTCCATTTTCCAAACATTGTGACACATTGGCCTACTGTTGTGGCCCGCACAACAACCAGCCTACAAATCCCTCAGAATCCAAATCAACCGCACAACCAACCAGAGACAGCATCGACCCCCAACCAACCCATGCAACCCCCACACCCTAACCCTAACCCTAACCTTCCAATGACCCTGACCTGATGTAATCTCCTTACATCACAAGACTCACTGATGACTCACAGCTGACCCATCACAAGACCCACTGATGACTCACAGCTGACCTATCACAAGACACACACCCCTTGACACACCCACACTTGAAGCCCTTATAAACAGAAGAACACTAACACTGACATCCCCTAAACTCTGCTGAAATGTTCAGAAACCAACCCACAAGCTTGGAGAATGAGCCTTCACCCTCATCCTACACCTGAGCTACAGATATTTGCCACTATTTCAAAACTTCTAGAAATTCCCTGGCACTTTTGGACTTAGCTTGGTCTAGGATGGTCACATTTTCCACTCCTTGCCTTTGTGCGGCAACAGCCTTCTGCCTTCATTGTGGTACATTTGCTGTTGCTGCCAGCAAAGAGGGCTGGGAGAGAACGGCAAGGGGCAGATCTTGCTGGGTGGGGGCCATCCCCCAAGCCTGGCCTTCCTCCTCCCTTTTCGGAGGGGCCAAGAGAAAGAAGGGGGCAGCATGGGGAAGCGCTCCCCTCCCCCGCCGAGCACAGAGCACAACAGCCCAGCAGGAGGGGGGGAGATGGCCCAGCAGAAGCGGCCCCATTGGCGAGTTGGATGGCAGAGAGGCCTGGCCCGGCTCTTGCAGTGGAACGCTGTTCGCCCCCTTTGAAATGCGCCGCTTTCTGTTTCCTGTTCCTTCCCCAGGCAGCAATGGCTGGGGCCATAGGGGGGGGGAAGCAGAGGCGTCAGGGCTGCTCCCCCCCTCTCAGCAAGCCAGGCCTGGAGGAGTGCAGAGAGTTGCAGGCGAGTGCCGGAGGATCAGAAGACGTGCTCCGATGTCTCCCCAACACGTGTTTCCAGTGCGTGCTTCACTGTCCCAAAGTAGGATTGAGTGGGGAGAAGGGAGCAGGGGGAAGGGTAGGAGGGAAGGAGAAGCCTGGCTAGCTTTCCTTTGGCATGGGGTGGGGGAAAGACCCAATACCCCCTCCATGGCCTGCCTGCTGCTCTTGCAGCACCTTGCACAGCACAGTGAAAGGTAGCGTACTTCACAATGGGGGAGACTGGTTTGCTCCTAGAAGCAATGGTTTGCTCCTAGAAGCAGGAGGCTGAAGACACAAGCCTGATAATCAGCCTGAAGATGACGAATGAGACTTCGTCGAAACGTTGCAATGACATCTCCAACTTCACGCGGGAGAAAACCCGAATAACCACAGACCTACATATATATATATATATATATATAGATATTTGTATATATATCTGATATATATCAGCC
>QLTV01003648.1:1122423-1129923 GCA_003457575.1 Thermophis baileyi
CATTTCCTTGAATACAAAAGACAAGTCAAGAGAAGCAAAAGGGACACAAACTGAAGGCAAGATTGATGAGAAATTTAAAGTTTTGAACATTTTAAACTTGTTTACAAAATTAGTTTTTCTTCATAAACATATCCAATAGATTATTTCATGTATTCACTGTTGCGAATATAATTCACTTAATTTTAATAAAAATATACGGGTTTATATATATGTATTAAGTTTTGATGCATTATTTGCCTATTACCTATAGTTGGAAAATGTAAAATGTCCGTTGCATGAAAACTAGAGCCAACTAACAAATTTCATTATTATATTTGAATTCAGCATGTGAAATTCATTAAGAAATGGCACATTTCATTTCTGAAACTAATAAAAGTTGAAAATTTGTAGAACAGTGAATAGCCAGGCATCAACACCCCAATCAATATCTAAAAAGCCACACACATATAAATACTGCACACAGAATAGCCCAAAACACATACTCTACTAGAGAGAAGTTCCCTGAAGATGGGCTCCAGCACAGGTCCAAAAGCTTGGAAAACAATCTTGACTGACCAAGATTGGATCCTGAAACTTTATCCTGGTACATATATATTCGTCTTCATTCATCTGGAGTACTACTTGAACTCTATCAACACTGGGGGGGGGGGGACGGGACACCATCAGTCATTTGCAAAAAGCAATTTTATTTGGAACAGCTTACATCCTGTGACAATATTTTTAACACCGCCAAACAATATTTACCTATCCTAGGTCCTTGGGAAGCACTTGAAAGATAGACAAAAATACCACATCCAGTCTAAACATCTGGCTAACTGTGCAACCAAACATAACTTCATGCCTCTCTTATTGCACCAAAAGCAAAACTATGCATTCCATCCACCATCTATTATGAATTTTACAAAAAACAGACTTAATAAATTGACTCCTGGAAAAATTAAATTATCATAAATGATAAAAAAAGCTATTCACTTCTAGTTTACCCATCCATATAGCAAAGAGCAAGAAATGGTTTCGATGCAACATTTGGCTTGCAGGCCTTCCTTACAAATGTGTCCCATTTGGCAGATAGCATTTTATGTATGTTCATAAAATGCTATCTGCCCTGGATGCCTAGTCTTTTACATAGCCTTATTAATGGCACATCTCAAAAAGTAGGTAAGATCTCAGAAATAAATACATTTTCATTTAATATGGAATTAATTAAACTTGGTTAATCTTATTACACCCCATGTAGTCTCATTCAAACTTTTCATTTGGCATCAGCTTTTGGAAAGGCTCTGGAAGATAATTCCCTGAGCATGGATTATTATGTAGCCAAAATGATGCTAATCTATAATATGGGGAATCTCAGCAAGCTTTCGGGAACAAGTAAATTTAGAGAAATAATCTCAAGAACCAACAAAGAATGCAGTGGTGTTGACTGCTGGCTTTCCAGCGTTGCCTGGATATCATTGCAAACCAGGCCTGAGCATATTGAGGAAGCATGGAACACAAGTTGTATTGGGTAGAACAATTGAACCTTTTATTATAGGGTTAGAGAAAGGAGAGAGAGAGAGAGAGACAGAGAGAGAGACAGAGAGAGAGAGAGACAGAGAGAGAGAGACACAGAGAGAGAGAGACAGAGAGAGAGAGAGACAGAGAGAGAGAGAGAGAGAATATGTTTCTGGAGTAAAATAGATAAAACAATCTAAGAGATGTTTCACATAAAAAACGGGGGCTCCCTACATAGGACTACCATATCTGGACTATATCTCTTTGTTGCTGTCTCATGGCAATCCACATTTCTACAGCTCAGAAATGGTAGCCCTAGCAACCTCTTTCACGGTTTGTATATACACACTGGATAAACTGGTTTAAACATGGGCCATGGGATTTAACCTTCTTCAATATCTTGAGGTGGCAGGCTAATTTGGCATGGGAGAGAACTATTCAGCTATGGCACACAGAGATCTGCTCTCCAATAGGGGAAGCAATCAGTGAATCTGCATTCCGAGTATGTGTCAGTATATTGCATAGATCTCTATAGAGCTGCACGTTAACGGGAGAATCAGTCTACGATAAAATCAACCAATGCATTCCAGAGAGAAAATACTCTATTAGCTGTTATAAATGACTGAAAATAAGATGAAAAGTATGGAAGAAGTGATTGGCCAATCATAGAACCTAAAATGAATGAGAGTGATGACTATGAAGTATTGACTTTAAAAGGGTCTTTCCTTTTGACCATATTATTTGGAAATAAACCTATTCATATGTACTCTTGGCAAAGGAATAAATACAGATTTAAAAGCAAGATTGATATAATCATTTATAATGGAAAAGTGAGAGAAGCAGTGAAAAACAAAATAATGACAAGAGATTTTAAATACAGGGCAGATTATTACTTGATAGTGTCAAGAGTAAGGTCTCGGAGGAAAAATGGACCTAGAAAAGTCTATAGTGAAAGCTGAGTGATTACAGGAAGGAAAAATATGATTTCTCTATGAAAATGTAATGAAGAATACTTCCCCAACCCAATTAATAGAAAATGAAGATAAGAAAAAATATGGAAGTTGCATGAAATGCATGAAATTATGCCATAGAAGTGTGGCAAGTATGGAAAATTATGAAACGAAAAAGGCTGTGGATGAAGAGAAACTAAAGAAAAAAGAATTATTGCTGAAACAAATGAGAAAAAGAGAAATGTAGCTAAATAGACAGAATGTAGAATGTAGTTAAATCGAACAAGCAACATTTACAAGTAAAGGAAAGAGAACATGCAAACAATTTTGATGGAAATGAAACATTGTTTTGGAATTTTAGAGGGTTACACAAGGAGCTGCCCCATAGAGTGAATGGCATTCAAATTGAAAGGGGTGAAATTATTTGGGATGAAATTGAAGTGATGAAATGGTAGATGGACTGTTTTAATGATGTGTATAGTAAAAAATGTGCTATTGAAAAATTGAAGTTAAAGTGGAATAAAAATGGATGCTGTAAATATAAGAGCCCAAGGGGGGGGGGGAGAAAAGCAGGCCATAAATGCTGTGAGATTGTTGAAAATGTAAAGCTGGAAGGATACATAGTGTTAATTGGAAATATATTGGAAATAGCTTGTTTGCTTATGGAATGGCTGTGCAATTTAATATGTTTGGAAGGCTATACAGTATATGCTCGTATTTGGAAGAATGGGGTTATTGTTCCTCATACAAATGGAAAAATAGCAGAAATAAAAGGAACAACAATAGGCAGATTAATTTGTTAAATGTGCCAGGGAAGATATTTGGCAGAATCCTGATAGAAAGACTGTGATAATTGACTGTGAACAAAATTTGGGAAATGTTATATGGCTTTATGTCAGGCAGGATGCGTGCAGACTTGCTTTTCAGCAAATCACTATGAAGCATATGATTGTGAGAAATAAAGTTTATTATAGATATGTTGATTTAGAGAAAGACAATGATAAAACAAATAGGCTTGAGTTTGCATGAATATGGGGTTAAGTGTTGGTTATTCAATGTAATGAGACTGATATGTGATGGAAATATAACATGCATAACATACGAATGGAAGGCTTGGTGAAATGGTTTAGAATTGAGAGGGACTATAACAAGCATGCATCATGTTCCCTTTGATATATTTATGCATAAATGAAAAATGAATGTGTGTAGTGACTTTATAGGCGTGTTAGCTGGGGACATGAATGTACATACACTGATGACATGTTCTTGGCTGAGAAACTGATTGGTTTTCAGCAGGTGTTAGATAAACGGTGCAACAAGCATAGAGAGCTGAAAATTAATACTGTATATCAAAGAGAAATATTGTATAGTTGAGAGTGACAAAATAAATGGAATCAATGTGCATGGATGTGCAAATACTGGTAGAATTATAATGAATAGCACATTGCCCATTGTGAGGAATTAATGTTTGCAGTAAGAAACAAAAATGGCTGGATATACAGTAACATCATGTTTCTTTGTGATACAAAATGGAGAGTTCAGTATATTAGTATATGTTTGATATTTTTATCCCCCATCCCCATTTGCTTTCTTAGGAAGTCACTTTATTCAGCATATGGTAGTATTAGAGCTTCTAGTGTAGTATAAATTAGGTAGATATTTTCATTCTAGAGTAGAATAAAACATTGAGTAACCCTGGTGGATCTGTCAGCTTCAACTTCCAGTCTTCATCCTCTTAAATCTTTGGTTCTTTATTTGATGTTCAGATTTCTAAAGTTAAAAATTGACCCATTGACCTTGAAATTGATCAAAATTGATCAACATTCTGATAATATCCAGCTTTATATCTCCACCCCAGGCTACCTGAATGATGCTGTTGATGTCTTCTTCTCAGTGCCTGGAGGCTATAAGTGACTGGATGGGATACAATGGGCTTTGAATCAATTCAAACAAGACAGACTGGTATTTGACAAGGTTTTTCCAACTCTAGTCCTGGATAGGGTGGCACTGTCCCAAACAAACCCAGTGTACAGACTGGGAAATTATCAGAGTTTGTTGCATAAATCAAAACCAGAAGCACACACAGATAACTGATTCAGCTGGATTCATTAACTGCTTTATAAACATAGTAATATATATACAATACCACAAGTAGATTATTCCTTCAATGTAGCAACAGTTACAAGCAGTTTCATTTCCAGCAGCAGACAAGCTTTTAGTTCAAAGTTCAGAGAGAGACAGTACAGAGTGGAGTGGGCTGAGCCACGCCCAGCTCAAGCTTAAGTTTCAATTTCGATTCTCTGCACAGACTCAGATGTGTTTAGCTCCCATTGGCTGACTTAGTTGCTATGCCTATTCATTGGCTGACCTTGTTAACATGGCTCTCCCAGTTCATGAATATCTTACCAGAAATTTCTTGGACTCATGAGTCTTACTAGCAGAGCAGGGGAACTCATGACTAGGAGGTGTTTGCCCACCTTAGAGTAATACACCAGTTTCTCTCATTCCTGGATCAGGAGGCTTTGCTCACAGTCACTCATGTCTTCATGACCTCTCATCTGGATTATTGCAAGGTGCTCTACATGGGGCTGCCCCAGGGATGAAATCCAGCGGGTTCTGACAGGTTCTGGAGAACCAGTAGCAGAAATTTTGAGTAGTTCAGAGAACCAGCAAATACCACCTCTGGCTGGCCCCAGAGTGGGGAGGGAATGGAGATTTTGCAATATCCTTCCTCCAGGAGTGGGGAGGGAATGGGGATTTTGCAGTATCCTTCCCCTGGAGTGGGGTAGAAATGGAGATTTTGCAGTATCCTTTCCCTGCCACGCCCACCAAGCCACGCCCACCAAGCCACACCACTCCCACCAAGCCATGCCCACAGAACCGGTAGTAAAAAAAAATTGGATTTCACCACTGGGCTGCCCTTGAAGAACATTTGGAAACTTCAACTGGTGCAGAATCTGGCTATATGAGTAGTAAAGGGAGTGAGGTATTCGTGAGCTTCATTGGTTGTCTGTTTGTTTCCAGGTGCAATTCAAAATGTTAGTTCTCTATACATCTAATTTGTTGTGGGTCAGGTGGGTCAGGCAAGTGGGTCATGTTGTGAGTCCCCTCAACCAAGAAATGTTGGCTGGTGGGAACCAGGAGGCATGGCTTCATGTTGTAGCCCCTGTCTTCTGGAATCATTTCCCTTCAGATATCAGGATGACCCCAACTCTGTTGACCTTTCACATATCTGTGGAGACTTGGTTGCATGCTCAGGTCTGGGAGGGGGGCGAGTGTGCCAAGGGCCCTATGTCCTCTCTATATTAACTTTCATAATCACAGTTTTACTTGGTGTCATATATATTTATTTTGTACTGTTTCAATCCTTTTAATAATTTTAATAGTTTATCATCGTTTTTATGTTTTTATCATGTATACCACCTCGAGTCACTTGTTGAGATGAACAGCTACAGTATAGAATTCAAATAGATAATAACAATTTTATCTAAATACTACATAATTATTGTATTTATTAATATCTCCTTTTTGATCCAAACTTCTCTAATGGTTTCCTGTAAATTATTAAGATAATTATTAAGAAATGGGGAGGGAGAAGATACAACCTGCCTTCTTTGTTGTTGTTTTTTTTCCTTCCAGAGATAAGCCTGCATTTCAGCACACAGAGAAATCCATTTGCAAGCTACTGCTGAAAGAGTGGAAGGAGGCCCCTAACAATGAATCTTAATTTTGCAAATCTCTTGGAACCTTTCAGCATTTAGCTGCTGGCACGTTCATCTTATTTTGTATAGCTTTCATCATTGTTGATAATGACAAACTGTATTCTCCTCTTTTTTCATTTTGTTTTGTTTTCAAGCCGACTCTCAGTGGCAGATTGTGCCAACTCATTTGTTGCAATGAATGCCTATTATCTGGCCTCTCCCTTGAAAATAACTTCAAATAACTTCTTGCTCTTGAACAGCATTTTAAAATGTTCTGTATTAAAGTGTCCTCTTCCAGTCGAGCCATACAAATTATTTTAGACATCCAATAATCTGCTTCTGTTAGCAAAGTCTGCTTCTATTTCACCCCTTATCTGTGAGCTTGATCTAATACTGATGGGAGAAATATTTGTAGTAGTCACAATGTTTGCAAAATTAGACAACGGCTGTTTCTTTCCCTTTCTTAATTTTCACCTTAAGAAATACTTTGGGCAGAATTAGATACTTAGGGAAGAATATTTTTCTAAGCAGCATTGGAATGAGGAAATTTAGCCTTCTGAAAATCTGTCCAGCCTCCTCAGCAAGTAGACATAAGTTCTTTCAATTTAGTACCATCAGGAAGTTTTGTTTTATACCCTCAAAGAGTTTTAAAAGGTTCCGTTTTTTATTCATGTCAGTATAGGTAAGAGCTTTACTGGTTCCTAATTTATTACGTTAAAACCACTGAAGCCCAAAGGTAGTTTTTCAAAAGGCAATTGGACCTCAGAACAGAAGTTTCTTGGATGAGAAGCGAAACATCTTCAAGGAAAAACAAAGACAGTCCAGTTGCCTTTTGAAAAAAACATGTTTGGGACAACCATGACCTGGATGACTGAGACTCTCCATAGACATGTTACTGAAGCCAGTTAGTAGGATGGGGATATAGGGCCATTTTGATTAAATTTCAAACTCTTATTTCCAGGTCCTTAAAAGACAATAAAGTCCTGAGAGCATCTGGTCTAAACCTTCTCAAATTCTTCTCAAAGAAGGTTTAGAATAAGTAACTATTGCTGTTCAGAGAGCTCTTCCATGCCCACAGGGTCAGGGATTCCCAAAGATTTCTCCTCAGGAACATAAACAGTGCCCTGTTGGATCAGACCCTGTCCCATCTAGTCCTTATTCTCAATGGATAGAGATGGGTTTTTCTGAGGTCCTTTACTTTATTTGGGATTATTTCTTCTGGATGTGTTGACTCATCATGGGTATCCTTCTTGAACTGGCTTTTTAAGAAGAGTGAATTAGCTGAAAAACAACATCATGATGTCAGCAAAAAAATGACATTTCTTTTAAGAAAGGTCTCTAACCATGAGCTCTCC
>QLTV01003648.1:1132423-1155231 GCA_003457575.1 Thermophis baileyi
CAAAAAAACAAAGTGGAACAACAACTGATGACCTTTTACCAGTCCACAATAGAAAGCATCCTCACTCATTGCATTACGGTGTGGTATGCCGGCTTGACAGCCGTGGATAGAAAGACATTACAGAGAGTGGTGAGCACAGCACAAAACATTGTGGGCTGTCAGACGACATCGCTAGGACTCGCTGCCTTAGAAGAGTGAGGAAAATCCTCAGGGACGACTCACACCCTGGTCAGCCCTTCTTTATTCTCCTGCCATCAGGAAGGAGATATAGAAGCATAGGCAGCCACACAAACAGGCTGAAGAACAGTTTTTATCCATGGGCTGTCAGACTTCTGAATGGAAAATAACTTTACAACCACATAGTACGATTGACTTGCGGGGCCGGCGCGATGTGTAATAAGTTCACATGGAGCAGTAGGATTGTGTGTTATTAGGATTCACTGGGTCAGAGATTTTTTGTCTTTCACTGTGAGTTGTATTGGCTTGGGGGGGTGCACGAAGGGAGGCTCAGCCAATCTCATTGTACATCATCATTTCTTGTATTGCTAGCAATGTTGTCTGCAACATCTGTATAGTTTCTGTATTACTTGTTTTCTCAGTGCTTAGCATACCTTCTATCGATCTCTGTCCTGCAGGAGACGCTGTTGTTAAAGTTGGGTTGGATAAAGTTGGGTTAGATAAAGTTGGGTTAGTTTTCTTTCCAGCTTTTTGAATAGTAGTTGTGGTAGACATTCTTACTATGTTATAGAAATTTTCCCACTTTACCATATATCAGCTACTTATTCGTATGTGTTTTACTAATTCTAATTTTAGATAGAGGTCAGTTATTGATCAATATCTCCTAGATCTAATCAATCAAATATCTCTAAATTTCTTAATCCACTATATATAATTTCTAATTCATCAATACATATATACTCTATCAAAGATATTAAATATTTATATAGTATAATATTTCAATTATTCAATTTCAAAAGGAGAAGAAAAAAAAGAAAACAATATTTCTAACAAAAATTCCTTGTCTATATGTAGGGGTAAATATATGTATAAGAGTAAGTAATAGCAATATTTGATTTTACCAGATAATAATCACTAAATTTCAATAATAAATAATAATTATTTAGTTATAATATAAACTTATCATTTAGTAATAGTATACACTTATAAACCTTATATTTCAAAGATATATTATATATTCTTCTCAATTTTAAACCAATTCTTTAAAGTCCCCCCTTATTTCTTATTTCCTCTGCTATTTATCAATCTCCCTTCAGCTTTTAACTATATTACACTATCTCCTCTAACATTCAGGTTCTATTATCAGTCTCCTGTCTTTTCGATCTCAAACCTTTCTGCTTCCTTCCTTCTAACCTCAGGCTTTTATTTCCTTCTTCTCCCACTTGCACAGCTTCCCTCCTCACAGTTCAATGCTAAACCTCACTTTACTTTCTGTCCGCCATTCCTCCACGTTCTGAGGTCCTCGCCCGAAGCTCTGCTCTCGAAGTTAGTATCTAGCGCTCATATACAAGTCCGTCCAATACTTTTCCTTTCTTCTTTCCACGTCCACTTTTCTTCTCCCCCCTTCACAACTTTCTTCTTCACACTTCGTCGCTGACCTTCGTTTCACTTTCTTTTCACCCTTCCTCCACGTTCTAAGGTCCTCACCTACAGTTCTCTTCTCAACTTTAATATCTGCCGCTCGCAAAGTCCGTCTAATACTTTTCCGTTCTTCTTTCCACGTCCACCTTCCTTCTTCCACTTACACAATTTTCCCTCTCACACTTCAGCTCTAACCTTCACTTTACTTTCTGTCCGCCACGTTCTGAAGTCCTCGCCTGCAGCTCTTCTCTCAACGTTAATATCTGGTGCTCATATACAGCTCCATCCGATACTTTTCCGTTCTTCTTTCCACGTCTACTTTTCTTCTTCTTTTCTTCTTTTCTTCTCCCATTTGCACAACTTTCCTCCTCACACTTCGTCGCCAACCCTCGTTTTACTTTCCACCATTCCTCCTCTCACTTTCATCGGTCCCTGCTTCCTTTGCAATCGTGCTCTTACAGCTAAGTCACCGCCGTCTCTCAATCTCTCGATCTCCTCACCACTGAGCCTCTCTTCTCCACCAGTAGTTCTTCCCAATATTATTTCTCTGCACACACTTTCTTCTTATGGTATAGGATTTTTCAGTTTGTCGGTATTCCAGTCTCTAATTTAATATCTTGCTTCCTACTATGATTTGATTGCTTATTTGTACCCGGACTATCATTAAGTGTTGTACCTTATGATTCTTGACGAACTTATCTTTTCTTTTATGTACACTGAGAGCATATGCACCAAGACAAATTCCTTGTGTGTCCAATCACACTTGGCCAATAAAAAATTCTATTCTATCTATTCTATTCTTTATCTGGACGGGTTGTCACAACTGCAGTCAGCCATCACTGGATGACAGCGATCTTTCCAGTCCGGGTGTATAAAGTTACTCTTCGTGGCAGCCAGGCGGTTCCCTTCCTCCTTGGTGCCCCTTGAGTTCCTCTATTGATCCATCAATCCCTCCGAGATTGATGTGCCCTATAAAGAGCCACCGGATCAGAAAACCCAGAGCTTGAAAGCAGACTTTGCTTTCTTCACTCTGTCTTGTTGTGATATCACCACTGGAAGTCTCCTGAAGGATTTCTTAAAGAGCCCATATCTTCTATATAACAAAGAGGAGGAGTTGTTACAGGAGGACTTAGATGTTGATGGTTTCAAGCTGTGCTGTTTAATTGTAGAAACAGTAATTGCCTTTTTAAACAAGTAGTAGCAACAAACCAACTGATTAGTTAAAATGGGACTTCATACAAAAACACAAAATTTGACTGCTTTTACCTTTGAGATGCTTAGCAAATCAACACATCGGATAACCAGACACAGAATGATTAAACCAAACCCCTGCAAAACTTAACTCTTGGCTTCAAGTCAATCAGATCTTTATGTAAAGTAATTCCAACAGAGTTATTAGGGGACACTGGTTTTCTGGAAAAATCATCATTGACTCTTTGTGTCAATTCCTTTGCTGCCATCATCATTGTACTGATTTGAGGGCAATCAAGTGATAGCTGAGCTTGGTAGGAAAAAAGAAGATTCATTTAATATTTATTTGCTAGATGTACTTCCTGCCTTCTGTAGAGCAGCTCAAGGCAGCATACATTATGCTACCTGTTATTCTCCCTCCTCCACAATAATCCTGATGTTGAAAGTCACCCAGTAAGCTTCCATAGCTAGAACCTGAGTCTCTCCAGTGCTAGTCCAAAACCTCAACCATTACATTAAAGTTTCTCTTCAACCTGTACTTTTCTGTTTCACTATTCTATAACTCCACCTTATGTTGTATAAAATCAAAACTTTTTAATTTTGCATCAAATTTTTCTGATATGGTGTTTCCTAATGAGAAAACTCTGGTAATTATTTTAAAGGAGACAGCTCAGGACTAACTACTTGGCATTGTGCTAATAACATACCCAGTGGTCTTGTGCTACCTGCAATTTTTATAAACCAAATTTTAAGCAATCAATCTGAATCCAATGAAAAGTTTTTTAAATAGCTTATCACAAGCCTAGCTGAATAGCTCTTTCACTATACTTCCAACCAATCAATAATTAAAAATATTTCCTATTCTTGGAGGGGTGGAGGAGGTTCTTAAGCAAATGGTAATATCATATTAATATTATTTATGCAGCTGAATTATTCTCTTTTGCAGAAACCATGCATACTGCTAGCAGTATAAAACAGGAGATAATTGTTCCAGTTAATGTCACTGAAACAGAATTGAATCAGAGAACTAGAGAGTTAAAAAGAGCACTAGAGCCATGGAGTCCAATCTCCTTCCCAGTGCAGCAAATCAAATTAAAAAATCCCAGTTATATGGCTGTGTAGCTCTTGTTTCAACACAAGTGTTGAAGGAAAACCAACCAGCTCTCTGGGAAATTGGCAAGCTGGTCTTATCATTTTCCCCCCACCTAATATTTATTTGGAAATTGCCATTCTTCTATGCCTGCCCTGCAGTGAAATAAGAGAGAACTGGTGAGAGTTACCATTCAATTAAATATCTCAGCAATGAACAAGTGTATTCCTCTAGAACAAATAAGCCAATTTTAGGTTTCCTGCTTCGGGAGAATGTTCTCCATCTTCCTGTTGCAATGCTATCAGTTGACTCAAGTTCTTGAGTTTGGAAGACTCTCAAGAGCTGACCCAGTTCTTGCAGAAGTCCTTTGGTTATATAAATTCAGGTAGACACTTTGCCTGTGTTTCTATTAGTAAGGGCTTATTTGACAAGTGCGTAACCATTCAAAAATACATTAGTAGCCATGTCTAAGCTCTATAGGGTCAATAGTACATTAGTTTCTCCACAGGCTGTATTGATCCAGAACATACAGTATAAAACCTTATTAAGAGTGAAAGAAAAGGTTGCATGGGAGCCATTTTATTCAGGCATTTGGATCCAAAGACGTGTTTGCTTTATGGTAAACAGTAGGAGTCTAGTCTTACAAAGATTTGAGATGTCATATTTTGGCTGAAGCACAGAATTAGTATTACAATGTCTTGTACTTTGTGGATGTTACCCAGGCACTCCTCTTAATGTTTTCCTCTGACTCATTCTCAGTATGGATCCTAGTTATCCCAAAGGAGACATCAACTTAAATCCTGGATATGATATTATTGATTTGTTTATCAAATTGATATAGCTGCCAGTTTCACAAAAAGTGACACTGGGTGACATACAATAATCAATAAAAATACATATATAAAAACAGGCATTTAAAAATATAAAAATCAACATTACAAATGGAGATTAATTAAAATTTATATCAACCACAAGCAGAGAGAGAAAGTGTTCATCCAACTCAATAGTGGAGCCATCTAAACAAGTCTCTGATTCCCTCGGATCGTCAGGCCTGATGGTGCAATATGGAGGTCACTAGGCCATGAGTGACTGTGAGTAGTGCATCTCAATCCAAGAAAGGGCACAAGTGGTGCACAACATGAAGCTATGCAAAGGCTGTTCTATCCATGACTGCCATTTGCTCTATGAGCAGCATTGTGAGGCTAGGAGGACACCCAGATAGCACAACTAGTGGCCCCCAAACCCAAAGCTACTCAGTCTTGCTAGGGTTCATCTGACGCCTGTTTTTCCCCATTCAGATCTTCATAGCCTCCAAACACTAGACTAATACATCACTTTAACTAAAGTATTGCTTAATTTGCCAGGGGCCCAGATATATAGTTGGGTATCATTAATATGCTCATGGTGATGGATGAGCTCAACTAATGGCCTCATGTGCAGTAGATGTTAAAAAATAGAGAACCCTGAACCATGAGACATCCTACACAGAAGGAGCCTAGGGCAGGACCTTACCTCCCCAATCATCACTGACAAGAATCAATCTTGAATACAGGCAAACTAGGACATCACAACCCTCCCCCAATCTTCTGAGCCAAACCAGAAGGGTACCATGGTTAATGGTATCAAAAACCATTGATCAAAAGCCATTGATCAAAAGCCATTGATCAAGAGATCAAATAAGGCACAGATGGATAAACCGCTGCCATCCTGCCCACACCAGAGATCATTCAAAGGTATGACCAATGCTGTTTCCATCCCATATTCAGTTTTAAATACTGACTGAAAAGGATCTAGATCATGGGTGTCAAACTCGCGGCATCACGTTGCCGTCACATGGCATTTTTTCCCTTCACGGAGCTAGGGTGGGCATGGCCTGTGTGTGGCGCATCTGGCCCGCAAGCCACCAGTTTGATACCCCTGATCTAGATAATCCAAGATCCTCTGAAAATTTTCTGCAATCACTTTCTCAACTATCTTTCCCCAAAAAAGGAAATTAGATATTGGATGAAATTGGTCCAGTGGGTTTAGCAATGGCTTCTTAAGAAGGCAATGAACCAAGGCTTTTGAAGATGTAACAGAACCACCAGGCCACTTTCACAAGCCTGAAGCAGCATAGATCTAAAGAGTAGGTGGCTGCGGTCACAAACCTAAGTTCCTTGTCCATTTTCTCAGATCCAACAAGTTCAAATCATTCCCAGATAACTCCACCCTAAGGGTTTCTTCTGAACCTGGAGTACAACCGATATCTAATTGGGAACAAATCTGAGTGCTTTTGTCCAACAGATCCTGAAGAAATTCCTCTGCATGCCCATGCAAAAGATTTCCTAGGCCTCCTTCACCCAAGAGGGCTCATGTTACCTGAACCCGGGCTGTAGAATGCCAATCTGTCATTGCAATAATGGTGGAGAAGTACTGCCACTTTGCTGCCTTATCACAAGGTAGGCCTTGATAGTGGTTCTAACATGTGTTCAGTCAAATTTGTTGCTGGTTATGTGCCCACAACACTCCAGATATCTTTTCTTCCTGATCTTACTACTAGAATTAATGCAATGTCCACAAGATGAGCAGACATTCCTCTCTTTCAGATCATGGCAAGCTTCTTGATTTATTGATGAAATCAGCAGACACCCAGAACAAAATTGGAGAAGAACAAAATGTGAAAGCAACCCACAGCTCTATGTCACATCCAGGAGCATATTGTAGTGGTAAGGACAGCAACACATGTTCATGTCCAGAGGCTTTATTCAAGGTTACCCACTCCATTTTACAGAAGGATGCAGGTGAAGACATGCTGTGCCATATTGTAAACTTTTTCACAGCTGATGTACCTCACATTTGTTTCAATCTGGACTCTACTTGGATGGCTCATTTCTCCTCAGTGTAAATAAGATATTGGAATATTCCTCTTGGGAAGTGACTTTATTCATGTGAAATGGAGGCAGTCTAAACAATCATATCTTCTTGTATTGTGCATCCTAGCATTACATTTACTCTATTCTTGTTGCCCCCTTTTCAGCAAATGGTGCCAGGCTGAATTTGTATTCTATTCATACTTATTTCAGCTAGATCTGAAATTGCCAATTATTTTCAATGGGGAAAATGTGTGCTGCCCGAAATGTTTGATAAAAGGTGGAACCTACACTCTCTTCCAATCACATCTGTAGTTCCTAGAAATCTATCAAACATGCATGTTTATGACAGGTATGACAGATGACTATAGGTGTGTGTGTGTGAATCAGGGGAAAGGTGATTTGACTAATTAACCCATCTTTGTGATCTGATTCAGTTCAAATTTTAAATGCAGTTCAGAACATCAATCCAAGTTGGATTTCCAAATCAAATAGTCAATCTAATAAAGGATAATATTTGTAGGTCAGGGTTGACATGAGGGGTCCTTGATGCTCTCTGCGCTTGCTTGTTTTCTTGAAGACGTTTCATTACCCAAACTAGGTAACATCACCAATGTGTAGTTGTTATGATGTTACCTAGTTTGGGTAATGAAATATCTGCAAGAAAATAAACAAGCTCAGAGAACACCAAGAAACATCCCCCCCCAATTGTCAATCTGAAATTGATCGGGGGGGGGGAAACATTTCTGATTATTCATTCAAGTCTTCTAAACAGACTGAATCAATTTGGAGGCATCCATTTCTGTTTAATAACTCATGCTGATTTGTCAACTTGGAATTCTAATTCAGTGTTGAGCATTGACTGGATCACCTTCTAACTGAATCTCCAAATTAAGTTATACCTACACTCATTATTTGTTTTCTGAAATTATATACTATTTCCTTCCTTCCTTCCTTCCTTCCTTCCTTCCTTCCTTCCTTCCTTCCTTCCTTCCTTCCTTCCTTCTTTCTTCTTTCTATTTTTGGATTAGCAGCTTCTACTGAATCAACAGGTAGAATTTATGATCTGGGGAGTGTGGTGGGCTTTGCTCAAGGGCAACCGATAAAACAAATATGGCCTTACTTGGGGCAGGAGGACCTAATCCATGTAACTCATACACTCATCACAATGTGCATAGACCAGTGCAATGCAGTGCACATGGGACATTTATTCAGTTGGTGAAAAATAAACAGATGCATGCAAGTGCTTGCCAGTGTATCCATATTTGAATTCTATTCAAATTCTTGCATTTGTCAGCTCGGTTCCTGATGTTGCTAGTACATAAAGAAATTAGACATTATATTTGACCTTAAAAGGTTGGCGTACCTTTTTTGGCAGGAGACGGGTGTTATGACTAAAATAAAAAGAGTATTTTTAGGACATCTGTCTCTGCCCTGCGACAAGACAGAGACCAGATTATCTCCCCTCTTTGCATAATCCCATCATACCTAAGGAAATGATTCCCTTCCCAGAACAAACCTTCCCTAATCCTTTCCTTGCCAAAAAGAAAGAAGTGTTGCTCACCTTAACAAAGGCAGAATGTAATTGACTAGAGGCAGTGGAGATCCAGCCCTATGCAATTTTCTAAAGCAAATCTAATAAGAAAGAGGTGGCAATATAACTGTGCAAAACTGTAGATGTTTCATTGTCAATTAAGAGCACGTGCCAGGTCCCATCAATGTTCCTCCACTTGTTAACAAGAGATAATGGCTATTTCCAGCATTGCTGCCACCTCTAAAAAGCACGGTTTTCCTTAATAATAAAAGTCTGTCCTTACACAACAAAACGTGCCTGGTTTTTCTTATATAGTCCCAAGATATGATGGCAAATCAGAATCTTATTTTACCTTTCGGCTGTTTTCTGTTCCTCTTCGTTTGTATGCTGGAACCCAGGGATCATCATTCCAATAAAATATGAGCTTTCTCCTTAGAGTTGTGCACCATTTTTTCCTTCAAAATTTTACATCTGTTTTGTATCATTTCATCAGAACAACAATAGCAAGAAGAACAAATGTGGTTGGAATACTTTAGGACAGGGGTGGGTTCTTCTTTTCTTCACTGCCAGTTCGCTCAGTGCCGCACCGGCATGCGCGCGCTTGCTTTGCGCGTGCTTTGTGCGTGCTTTGCATGCACTTCGCACATGCGCAGTGCTTAAAAACAAAATGGCGGCGCCTACAGCTCTGCCGAAAGAACTGGTTCGGGGGCATGGCAGGCCTCGGTCGCTGCTGGTTCTAGCGACCCAGGCTGCCAAGTTACTACCGGTTCTATAGAACTGGTCCAAACCGGGAGGAACCCGCCTCTGCTTTAGGAACCAGAAAAGGGGCAGGAGGACTATCTGAGCCATGGGTTGCTCTCGCCTATCTGTAATCATAAACCTAATAATTTCATTCCTCCATTTGTGGCTTCAACTACCTGTTGTAATTTGGCAGGTCTAAAAGGACAACAAACAACCCCAAAGGCCTATTCCAATGTTCAATTGGGTCAGGACAATGTAGACACTTAGAAGGGTTTGTGAAACACTAGATGTATTTTGGAAAATACAGTGGGAGGGATGAGTTTGGATTCCACAAATGGTGATTTTTTTTAAATTTAGCTTGATTGTGTCCTATCAGAATAATAGATGAACAGAATGGCTGGCTTCATGGCTAATTGGGTGAAGCACATGATGAGAATTGGACCTTGATATGAGATGGAAGAGCTGCATTTCATAGCTTGTTGAACCAATCAGCAACTTCTTTGAATACTAGCTTCTAGAGAAAGATTAGAGAAGAATTTGGAAACTTTGATATCTACTGTCCTTTTTGCTTTTCTATCAACAATATATTTGTTAGTTTATTTCAAAACCTGTGGATAAGCATTTGGAACTTGCTAACAACATTATTTCATCAAAAACACAGTGTCACAGAGATGACAACTTTAATGAGGCAATTTAAAAAAAAAATTAAAATGCATGACTCCTGGGATGGAATACTAAGTCCTGAGGATAACAACAGCAGTGACAACAAAAGGAACAGCAAATCCTTTGGAAGAAAAAAAAATAAATAAATCTGTCATTGTGCTGAAAATATTCAAAGGAAAATTTAATGGGTGCCCTTAGATGTTCTAAGCATCAAAAGGGTACTATTAATAATCAACAATTAAGCCTGGAAACTAGAAAAAAATATGTCTCCTGGTGTGATCAAAACAAATATAACTTTATTGTATCTGTTGATGGACTGTTTTGCTGATAGTTGACTCTCTGAAATGGGTATAATACTAGTTTTGTTTACATTTTCTCTTTCTGATTTCTCTTACAGAAATCAGACTGCTAACTTCCTCTGTTCATTATATGCTCTATCTGCAATTGTAGCAATCCTATAAATGTTTATTCAGAAAAAAATCTTCAGCAGTATATGTGTAAATAGTACTGCATCATTATAGTCTCTTGTCTTCTCATAAATAAACACAGAGTAAACGTTAGGTCAATGCAAATTTTTACAGATTCCAATATTTTGAAGCAACTTCAGATCTCCAGGTTGGGGAAATAGTTGTGCACATTAATATTTCACATCCAGGTACAGAGAAAGCAAACAATAGCCTTTGCACATTTCTAATGACGATATTATGAAATAAGCCAGGTTTTGGGAGTTTGCAACAATTTTTCTTTCTTTCTGAAGATGGGCATTTTCAATATGGAGAAGTATTTGCTGAAATAATCTATGCAGGATCCAATCTGGGTCAGGCACTGGGACCAGAGGTTTTGTGTTCCGAGCTTTCAGACTTGCACTGGAGCCCATCTTCAGGCTGCAGAACAAATCCAAAAGCTCGGAAGACAAAAACTCTGGTCCCGGTGACTGACTCAAATGGGATCCTGCAACATTATCCTGGGACACATATATTTGCCTTCATTTGTAAAATACTCTATCCCTATGGTCAAAAATAATATACTATTGTCACCTCATTTGCAATTGGCATATATTTAGACAGCTTTGCCTTATGTAGAAGAAAGAAAATATTGCCATATTCATTTGAATGTGTGCATTTTTTTTCCTGTTGTACAATGTTGGGAATGTTTAAATCTAATTAAGGGAAATTACCTGTCTCAGCTTGTCAATTAGTCATCACAGCCACCATCTAGTTAATTCTTCTAAAGCTGCTGTAGTACGCAGATAATTTGCTACATTGCTGCCAAAGTAGAGAAAGCCTTTATTGATAATTATTTCACTTAAAACAAACTAATAGTAGATTATGTTGCTATGTTAAGCTATGTGCTTTCTTCCAAAACCAAACTAAACCAAACCAAAAATACTTCGTGAAATTTCTCCTTTACTACTCTCAAAAATGCAAGATATTGCTACCCTTTGTTTTTTTAAACAGAAAATAACTTTTGTGGAAAATTGGGAGATGATTTAGGCCCAGCGTTACTCATGCCTTTCATTGCTTGGGTAAATGTACAGAAGTCCTTCTGTACAAGGCTGAACTTGAAGCTTCAGAGACTGACTGAGTACCTTTCTGTAGCACAAGTAGGACTGGACTATATTAACCTACATACTAAACTTTTGCAAATTCTAATTAAAAGTTTAATATGTGCATAGAACATGTTATCTTTTAGATTTTTAAGCTATAATTTCCAACTTCAGTAATAAGTCATTTAGCACCTAAAAAGAAATATCAATTTATTATGGCTTTATTTATTATGGCCAAGTTTCTTTATTGCTTTTTTTTTTCTCCTTGCAAGATTAATCAACATAAATCTGTGGTTTAAACAGTCTGTTGACACTTATTTGAGAGTAAATTTCACTGGAACACTATGGCATCTTACTTTGGGATAAGCATACATAATTATGCCATATGTTTCTATTTTATTAATCAGAAAATATGCTTTTACTTCATGGGACAAGGTTCAAATATAGTCCTTTTACGTTTTCTTGCTTTAATCATAAGAAGTCTGATTGTGTTTCATTAATAGACAGATCCATTCTACTCACTTCCGAATCGGCAGAACTGCATAAGGAAGTTTGCAAACTCTGCTGTTTGAACTTGGATCTGTCAAGCGAAGTTGACAACTCGCCTTTCAATTATTTGTGGTGTACATTAAGGATCAGATTTGACTCAATGTGCTTCACTAGGAATGCTGAATGATAACATAAGGTGAACCTGTGACCCTGAAAACATCTCATGCAAATAGCTCCATTGCCAGGCCTCTGGTTTCAGTTCACCACAATTGGTTCATTCACAATCACAATCTGACCTTGCCCTGGCTCTGCAAGACACTAATAAAATGTAGAATAAATACTGTTCCCTTAGAGATGACTTGAATATTCAAAAAAACAGATCAACTTGCTCTCAGCAAAGCAGTCAACTGCCCTTAATTTGAATGTTTTCTTCTCCTTCCTAACTCCAGTTTTTTGGCCGTCACATAACAATCACTGTCTCTAACAAATGCAGGCAGGTGGAACAGAACTGGAAACTTAGAATGTGCAAATGTATATTTTAATTTTTCCTACCAAGCCTGTGATGGTCTGAACTGTAAAAAGGAAAGTAAAAGTAAACCACCTCTTACTGACTGCTTTCATGGAAACAACCTTTTGTCATTTATTACATTTTTAATACCTCCTATATTGTCATCAGACCAATATTAAACCAACAATAAATTTAGATTTTGCTACAGTTTTTGAAAAAGCAATTTTATAGTTGTTATAAAGATATTTTGTAGGGAAAGGGAATAGATATAAAATCACATTTTTCAGTTAACCATAAAATTCTCAGAGAAACACCTCAGTTTAAGCATAATCAGATGGCTTCCCTTTATCAGGTGAGATTTAGCACTGAAGCAATTTCTTTCAGCTTGTTTTACTCCACTTGTCCTGTCGTTCTGCTTTTTAATTTTTTTTGCATTCAGATCAGTTTCTTTTCTCCCTGTTACCTCCAGTTCCTCTGCAAAACTATCATGTCTCCTCCTTTTTCTCTTCCTTAACATGCCTTTCCTTGCTTGCCCATAGCGCTTACATATATGATTCTATTTCTCCCTTACAAGGGTGATAAAGTTTTTATAACTGCCTGTTCCCATAGAAAATATATTTCCTTCCTCCCGTGGCTTGAATTTTCTGAGTTGACCTTTTCAGCCCTTGGTAAGAATGGCCTCTAAATAGAAAAGCAAACATTTTTCTAAGAAAAACAAACATAAAATGGTTGAACAGATTCATTCATCCAGAATGAAGAGTAGAGATATTCCTCCCTCCAAGATAGACTATGAGCATCAATATAGCATTATTTTCACCAAGAGGAACTTTCCTAATAAATTTGGGATCAGAGGTGGGTTCCTCCCGGTTCGGATCAGTTCACCCAAACTGGTAGCAACCCACTGGTGATGTCACAGTGATGTCACGGATCCAGTTCGGTCGGTGCTGGTCTGTGGGCGCCGCCATCTTTTTTTAATTGTTTTTAAAATTTAATTAAAAAAAAATTTTTTTTTTCGAAATTTTTTCCAGGTTTTTTTTCTTCTGCGCATGTGCAGCAGCTGAGTTTCCAGCACTGCGCAGGCGTCACCATCTTATTTTTTGCTTTTTTTGGGGGGGGGGTTCAGATTTTTCGGCACTGCGCATGCAGCGCGGGAGGAAGCGAACCGGGCAGTGAGGTAAGTTAGAACCCACCCCTGTTTGGGATGAATTTTTTTTATTGAGATTACAACAGGGAAAAGAATTAAGACTCTTTCCTTATATACCATTTTCCTGATCCTGCATGGAAGAGGAGCATCCCTAAACAGGACAGGCATGCCAGATATGAACTACAGTTATCCAGACATCCAGGTGAGCGCAGCAATGGCTAAAAGTCCCCCCCCACACACACACATATTTCTTTACCACCATCTAGTGGTCATTCATGTTTCAGCCTAAATCTGGGAGCCCTATCTCTGCAGTGCCCATTAATTTTAAAATATGCATGTTAATGGTATCCATGAAACTTATTTATTATTTAAGAGGTTTATCTGTTCTTCAAAACAATATCCACCTGGGGGTGAGTGGGCTGGATGACTTTCAAAATAACAAAAAGCGTCAAAATGTTTAAAGTAAAAATGCTATTAGAAAAAGAATCCTAAAAACAGTTAAGTGCATAAACATAAATAAAGCAGTAAGTTAAACGAGCAATTAAAACCGCCTCTGACAGCAGGAACTAAAGTAGCAGAAGACTAATTAAAAAGCTCCATTGCAGCATGAACAGAAAGTTAACATTGAAAGGCCCAGGAGAATAAGAATGTCTTTCCCGGATGCCAATAATGTTGATCTTATCTGTACAGGTTCCAGGTCAAATATTCAGTTTCTGGAAAAGTCATTAAGAAGATAGGGCCTTACACCTTCTATTGGAATCCCTGCATCAGGGGTGGGTTCTAACTTACCTCGCTGCCGGTTCGCTTCCTCCCACGTCGCGTGGCCATGTCTCATGCGCAGTGCCAAAAAATAAAAAAAATCCCCCCCAAAAGCCGAAAACAAGATGGTGATGCATGCGCAGTGTCAGAAACTTGGCTCCTGCGCATGCGCAGAAGAAAAAATAAATAAAAAAAATTCCCCAATTTTTTTTTCAACCCCCCCCCCAAAAAAGATGGCGGCGCCCACGGACCGGCACCGACCGAACCGGATCCGTGACATCACCATGACATCACCAGCAGTCGCTACCGGTTCATGCAAACCGGTCCGAACCGGGAGGAACCTACCTCTGCCCTGCATCCATAAGAGGGCAAATGTTGAAATGTATGTGACGGCATTTAACAAATATTTGACCTATGAACTTGCACCAGATATCAAGGAGCAAGTGCATAACTGTGATATTTACATGGTGATGTTTTCTTGCATGTGATCATCTTCCTGCCACTGCAGTTTGCGGTGAATGCCATTGGATGAATCCAGATTCCCCTATATTTAGACTAGAGCCATCCTTTAAACAAAGGACTTATCCAGGGGTACTCAGCCATTCCCTGGCCAAACCTATCTGAATCCATCTCTCAGGTGGGTTTTCCTATGGCTCAGTCTTATGATGAGAACTGTAAGACATATGATCAGCTCATTCAAGACATTGATGGTTCCGTTTGAATCTTCCTATTTAGAAGCTTCTCCCATTCTCTAAGAAATCTCTAGTTAAATAAAAACTGTTCTGGGTTCCAGAGCTAACAGGGTGTAAAGGCAAAACCCTGCTAAGGAATTAAAGATAATTGCTCTGTAAATATTGAGTTTGAGTATCCTAATACTGTCAACAAAGATTGAGTATCCTAATACTGTCAGCATAGCTACATCTGACAAGTTTTATTTAGCAAAATCTATGTTTTATGTAACTTACCACTAAACATTCTTGGCTACTCTTTGCTGTATCCTTTAATATACAAATGCTACCATTACCCACCGCCTTCTAGTACTGATGATGTTACCTAGCTGGCTAATGAAACCTCTGCAAGAAAATAACCAAGCTCAGAGAGCAGCAAGGGCTCCACAGTTCAACTCTGAGTTACAAATATTCTCTTCTATCAGTATAAATGCCATTTACCTTTACTTTCTGTCATCTGGTAATTGGACTTGATTTTTTTCCCCCTAGGTCAGGGAGCACTCTTACTTAGTACCTGCATGTGTTTATCTGATTCTTAAAGAGAGGAAAGGGAAAAAAAACATTCTGAATAAGAGTTCACCTTTTTCTGAAGTTGTAACCTTTAAGCCTGATTTCATAAATGTTACATCTTGTCCTGTGTTCTTTAATATCTGCAGTATACGAAATCACTAGGAAAGGTCATCTAACAATTTGGAATGGGGTGCTATTCCAAATTTAAGCAACTCCACTATTGTTGTTTATCATATAAGTCCAGGAAATCAGTTCATACCCATATATGTTTCTTAAATTTGATAATTTGTCTGCAAAAGAACAAAATGAAGTTAAATTCAGACCAAATGAATATAATGTTGATAAATAGCCAGGCTGAGAGACAGTTGTTTTGGATGGAGGGTCCCTAAACAAGCAACTTGTTAGGGTTCAGTTCTGTAATTACTGGATTGACTTTTGCAAGTTATGGTTAGTGTACTAGCTGCAATACTTTCCAAGCTGCTCAGATTTGGCAAGTCCTTGCCCTCATTACACTGCCCTCATTACACTGTGCCATCACATTGAAATGTCTTGCAATGTGCTCTTCATTAAGTTCTGCAAGATAAACCTTTGTAAAGATGCCTCCAGCCATCAAAATCTTATCTCTTGGCAGACTAGAGAAGATAGTTGTCCTGCTTGTTCAGCCTGTGGAATATACTCTGCAATTTGCATCTGAACCCTACTTGCTCTTCCTTTAGAAGAACAGCCAGATCTATCTCTTTTATATTTTGTTGTTAATTGATGTTTACATTGGTTTTAATTGATACCATTGAATTTTGTGGGCCACTTGGGCGTTTATCTGAACCTTCAGGGTCACTTGAATCAGAATGTAAACTCAACAGAAGGGAGGGGATTGTTGTGGTTTGCCCGAGTCCCGCACAGCCACCCATGGATCCAGAGGACCAAGAGCCGACTGTGGCGTGGCACTATCATCCTGTGCACCTGGCACCTGGGTCAGATACCGAGGGGGACTCAGTGCCAGAGGATGACAGCCAACCAGGGCCTTCTGCACCTCCTCAGTTGGAGCTGAGTGACTCAGGAGAAGAGGAGGAGCCTCTGCTTGATGCTAGGGCATGCAGGGCAGCTAGCAGGCAGGAGTGGCTCGGCAGGAGGAGGTCTCCTCACGTGTAAATCTGCAGGCTGATTGGCCACGCCCTAAGGCTATTTAAGGCTTCAGCACGTCTCTGTGTTACTGATAACGGAGGAACTAATTGCCTGTTTACTTTGGGGGTTTGAATTCTGGCCAACTTTATACCGGACTTTTGGCACGACAGACTTTATTATGATTTAAGGACTTTAAAATCTAGCTACTAAGAATTTTATTAGTAGTAAAAGGCTATTATTTGACAAACAGTGTGTGTGCATCATTTTTGTAGGGCTTGCCGTGCTAGGACACAACAGGGATATGACACCATCTTCCCCATCTACAACATAGAATCCTTTCAGCAGTCCCAAGAAGGTTCCACACCCATTTGCACTCTGATTCAGGTAACCTTCATGGTACAGATAACCCCCCCACAAGTGGTCTCAATGACTTTCAGACAACTAACAACTGACCTTCATAGTACTAACAACCAGATGACTTCTAAGGAATATAAAATCTTCCATTCCCCACCATTCAGCCAGAATTGAAGAAGCTTCTTGGATCAGAAGTGAAACATTTTCAAGGAAAAAAATCACGAAAGTCCAATTGCCTTTTGAAAAAGCACCTTTTGGTAACAAAGTAGCACATAATAAAATAGGTATGGATATAACTTCTGGGAAAACTATTTCTAGAGTTTACTGAAAAGTCTTGTTGTTGGACAACCAGTCCGAGAGCAGTTGGAGGAAGGCTTCTGTAAATGATCTTAGCTCTTGGTAGAAATACATAGGAAGATAGGTTCTTTCAATTATTGTGGTCCTAAGCCACAAAAGGATTTCCAGCAAGGCCGTGTGTGTGTGTGTGTGTGTGTGTGTGTGTGTATGTGTTGGGCTAAGAGTATCAAAGATGTCAAAAGAGTGGGTAAGTGAAGCTTCACCCCTTTTTTAACATGCATTTTACACATAGACACATAGATACACAGACACACACATATAGTGAAAAGGTTGATCACCTAGCTGTACTCTCCGCTTTGACATCTTTAAAACTTTATGGATGTTCCTTCTTTCTAATCCAAAACATCATCTTAAACTAAGTTTTGTGGTTTCATTCTAACAGCCAATAATCTGAATACCACAGGAATATGATGCTGCTCATTTTAATGGAAGTTACTAAAATATATATTGGAATAATCTTAAAAAATTTAGATACTCCTTGATGACAGGGCCTTAATCAGGGGTGGGTTCCACTTACCTTCCCTACTGGTTCGCATCGCGATGGAAGTGCGTGTTTTGCACGCGCGCACGCACGAAGCGAGCACATACGCCGATGTCATGTCAGGGAAATGACCATCTGCGCATGCTCAGAAGCCTCTGTGCATGCGCAGAGGGTTCTTTGCCAGCCATGGCGACTGAAGAACCAGTTCGGGGGCATGGACAGCCAGCCATCACTGCCGGTTTGGCGAGCGGGTGAAAATTTCCACCACCAGTACGGGAGAACTGGTCCGAACCGGCAGCAACCCACCACTGGCCTTAATGAACCTGAATTTTGCTTTAGGACTGTATAAAGTGGCTGTACTTTGCTTGTACCATATGCAACCTCAAAAGGACACAATTTTCCATGCCAAGATGAGGAGGCAATATGAAATTCCTTGATGAAGTGCTTCATGTTGCTCCAGCCATCTCATCTTGCAGTTAACAGCATTTAGCAGAGATTTTTGCTTTCAAACTATGGAAATTCCCTTCTGAGTTTATAAATCTGTCATGGTTGAGAAAAACATTGAAGCTTCACAACAAAACTTTCCTGCAGGCGAATAGTCATCAAATTATTTTATACTTTTACTGCTGTCATTTCATATTTTACTACCAATCATCTCTTGGCAAAAATACTGTTTCATGCTAAAGATTTTAGGCAATTATCATTAGAAGGAAAGTAATCTTCCACGAAGAACCGTTAAGTAAATCATTCATGGGTGTTATATGCCAACAGAAATGATTTTATAGAAATGGAGAACTGAGCAAAAATTGGAATAGAAAGAAATTGAGTGACATAAAAACAAAATGTGTCTAAAGACACTTTTATTTCATTTACTGTAGCCTTTTAATCAGCATTTTAGAGGGGTTTTTTTGTGTGTACGAAGGAATTCTCAGTCATAATAACTGTAAAAGTTTCATTGTAGTGCACATTCTCTCATGCAAATCATGGGGAACTATTCTTCTGTTTTCAAATTGATTCTACATTAATTATTCCTTAGATTGCAGGATAAAATATGTGAAGAATGGTTGCAGGAAATGGGTATGTCTAGTCCAGGGGTCCTCCATGCTGGCTCCATGCTGGCTGGAGAATTCTGGGAGTTGAAGTCCATAAGTCTTAAATTTGCCAAGTTTGAAGACCTCTGGTCTAGTCTAATGAAATGAAGGACTAGGGGAGACATGATAGCAGGGTTTCAATATTTGAGGGGATCCTACAAAGATGAGGGTCTCAAACTATTTTCCAAAGCACCAAAGCAGCAAGACGAGAAACAATGTATGGAAACTAACCAAGGAGAGAAGCAACCTAGAACTAAGGAGAAATGTCCTAACAATGGCAACAATCAACCAATGGAACAGCTTGCCTTCAGAGGTTGTGAATGCTTCAAACACTGGTGCTCCATGACTGGAGGCTTTCAAAAAGAGACAGGACAACCATTTATCTGAAATGGTATAGGGTTTCCTACTCAAGCAGGGGTTGGACTAGAAGACCGCCAAGGTTCCTTCCAACTCTATTATTCTATGTTCTATGATTGTATATTTATTCTATTTACAATCTCATTAAAATATAACGTAACATACAATTACTATAAACCAATCAATATGAAAATAGCAATGTCGTGAAGGCCGTTTACAATATTCCCTTTAGATATTTAGGATTTTTCTTATCTTTATTTTTTTTTTAAAATGGAAGTCTCAAACTTTTAATTTACCACCTCTACTGCCCCCAGCAGAATGAATGAATGAGTGAGTAAAGCAAGTCATTGACTACCAATTTTGTCTATCTGAGAATTTTAAAGAACTATTTAAGAACTTTGAGCAGAGCCAGATGCTTGTGTTCTGGCCAACCTGCTTGGCAGATGTTGGCAACAGAGGCTTTTGGATGACTTTATTGGAACTGAAAGAATTTTGTTTAAGGTTTAGAACTATCCCCAACAATTCTGATAAAATATTAGAAATTAATGAATAAAATAAGCTGTAAGATCAGGAAGAAGATAGAATACTTGGGTATTAATATGACAAATATGAATTGTTCATTATTTCAAAATAATTATGTTACAACTTGGAATGAAGATAAAAAAGATATGTTAAAATGAGAGAGAACACAATTGTCATTAATGGGGAGAATTTTTGTGATTAAGATGGATGTTTCACCTAGAATGTTATTTTTATTTCAGACAATATCTGTTTTGACATTTGATGTAGCAATTAAACAATGGAGATGATAAGGGGTCTGGAGGCTAAATCATACGATGAATGGCTAAGGGAACTTGGCATATTTAGCCTAATAAAGAGAAGGCTCATGGGAGATATGATAGCAGTCTTCCAATACTTGAAGCGCTGTCACAGGGAAGAGAGCATTGATTTATTTTGCATAGCACCTGAGAGCAGGACAAGAAGCAATGGGTAGAAGCTCATCAGAAGGACATTCAACCTGGAAATAAGGAGGAATTTCTTGACAGTGAGAGTGATTAATCAATGGAACCACTTGCCTTCCGGAGTTGTGTGGGTACTCTATTGCTGGAGATTTTCAATAAAAGTTTGGACAGCCATTTGTCTGCGATGGTATAAGAACTCCTGCCTTAGGCCTTCAAGGTTCCTTCTATGATTCTATGATCTAAATTTATGTGGCTGGGGGGAAATGAGTTCAATATAAGGTGTTACAAGATGTAAATGAAGGAGGAGGATCAAGAATACCTGATTTGAAAGCTTGTTGCTTAGCCTGGATGAAAAAATGGATGTTGCTGAGAAACAAAAAGATTTTGGACCTAGAAGGACATGACTTGAGATTTGGGTGGCATGAATATTTATGGTATGGCAAAGCCAAGCTTAACTTAGTTTTTAAAAATCATTTTGTTAGACATACCATCCTGAGTATATGGAAGAAATATAAACCAGCTTGAGCCCCCATAATAACTTAGTGGATCTTGGCACAAGAAGTTTTTATAAAAGAGGAATGATAAGTAAACATAAGGGGTTAACTTATTTTGATATACTAAAATTTTGTCAAGGAGAATGCAAAATAAAATCAAGAGAATAGCTGGCAGCAGGATATTCTTCTCAATTGATTTTTAAATATACAATAATTACAAAGATTTAAAGTAGTTAAAATAACTTTTGATTTTGATCATTGTAAGACCAAGTTTGAAGTAGAATTAAGTACAAATGATTAATACTTTATTATTCAAACATATACGTTTTTATAGAAATTTGAAACAAAACAAGTGAAATTGGGTTAAAAACTTTGGTTATAATATACAAATGGAACAGGAAGAACATGTGGAAATGACTGAAATTTACAATATATTATAATCTAAAAAGACTTTATAAAATGATGTATTTTAGTATATTGCTCTGGAAAAATTGTCTAGAATGTGTAAAGGTACTTCAAATTTATGGTGGAAATATAAACAATAAAAGGAGACATTTTATCATGCTTGATAGATGTATTAAAAAATTCAGAAAATTTTGGATTTAATTGCATACATTAATATAGATGATGTTAAAGATTAACATACATTTGAAACCAGAGGATTTTCTTTTGGAACTGATGGACAAACAGTTTAACTCAAACTTTGTTTTTAAAGTATATATGAAAACTGAAATGAGATTATTATATGCACAAAAGTGGAGAGATTCAACATTGCCCACAATGGAAGAACGAATGGAGAAGATGATGGAACTTGTGAGATGACCAAACTGAGAACTTTGATTAAACACAAGACATTAGCTAAATTTAATGCTTACAACCCCTTGTTGACTAAAAATATATACCTGTATGAAATTATGATATAAGGTTTTGATTATTATAAATAAATAGATTGTAAAAAAATTTAAGTCATGCTATAACTATAGAGTAATTTACATTTATTAACCTGTTATAATGTTTATTACATTTAAAAGTTTCCTTCCTTCCTTCCTTCCTTCCTTCCTTCCTTCCTTCCTTCCTTCCTTCCGTCCGTCCATCCGTCATACTAATGAGAGAAAATTCTTGAATTTATAGTCCAGATCTTATTGCGACAAATGGGAAATCTATATGATAATATTATAGCTTTTTCTTATCTTTCTTTTATTCTAAATATTAGTTTTTGTTAGTTTTTATCTTTCTTCCTCAAAATGTTAATAAAGGTATAGATACAGATGATATAGATAGTTATACAGACATACCAGGAAATGTTTCCATTGGATTCATGTTTTCATTTTATTTGTACCCAAATAATCATCTGCTTCACATACCATCAGCTAAGTTTGTGCTTTTTTGTTATGGAGGCACATGGAGGAAAATTGTATTTTCTTTCTTTCAAGTCCTTTAGAAGACATTCTGAGAGGAATGCCAAGCTTCAAGTTACTACTGCAGTATATTACTCATAGTAGGATATTACATACATTATACTAGGTGCGTCATTTACTACCCAATTTCACTTATCATTTTGAGCTATAATCTACTGGGGAGCAAACATACTGTCTTTTACCATTTTATGTAGTGGCTGCCACAAAAGAACAGCAGCCATTTAAATTTTGTTTTTGTTGACTTCCTTTCCTTTCCTTGGCCATTCACTTCAGACCCTCCCTCTCCGCCCCCCCCCCCAATGTAGTGGGTCAAAACCCTAAGAAATGAATTCTACTCTAATTTAGATTGGCTTACCTGCTAGCATCAATATAACAAAACCAGCTAAACAAAGATAGAATTGAAAGCTGAAATATGCTTTTCACTCTCTAAATGAGATTGCTTTTCAACAGCTCCCACCTTGCCCTCACCGCATTTTCAACTGTGACTTGAATGAAACACACTGGAAGTCTAATTACTTGGTTGGTAGGGTGGCAGTGAATGATATAGAAAAAAAATAATAGGTCCATTTCCCAATGGCAAAGCCTCAGCAAATGAATGTTACCTCAGGTATGAAGCTTATATTTGCTCTGATAGTCCAAATAGGTCAATAAAATTTCAGTTGATGAAATATTCCCAGAATTGTTCATAATTCAAACTCTTTTTTCACCATGTTTGCTGATGACTTTGCTGTATGGTTAAATAACAGTTATTGGGAGAATAGAATAGAATAGAATAGAATAGAATAGAATAGAATAGAATAGAATAGAATAGAATAGAATAG
>QLTV01003648.1:1155523-1166376 GCA_003457575.1 Thermophis baileyi
ATTTCACAAATAAACTTCCAGGTGACCTTAACGATCCGCTAAAAAAAAGAAAATGACCAGCAGTATAAATCCTTCCATTCCCCACCATCTAGTCAGAGCTGAAGAAGCTTCTTGGATGAGAAGCAAAACATCTTAAAAGAAAAACCAGAAAGTCCAGTTGCCTCTTGAAAAAGCACCTTTGGGACATCCCTAGTTCTTGGTTGCTTCTCTCCTTGATTAGTTTCCATCCATTGCTTCTTGTCCTGCCCTCAGGTACTTTGGAGAATAGCTTGACTCCCTCTTCTCTGTGGCAACCCCTGAGATATTGGAACACTGATATCAGAATCAGGTCTAATCATGTTATTGTTGTCTTTATGCATTTTAACCTCCTAAAATAAAATAAAATATTTTTACTGTTTTGGTCTTTTGTTTTCCCCTGTATGTCCTGAGCATTTTTCCAGGTAAGACAAGACAGCATACCATGATGCTGAATGGAAAAAAAGGAGATGTAGATTTTTTTATTCATAACCCTGTATTACATGCAACTTGTTTCCTCCCCTCTCCCAATCATCTCTAGATGAGAAAAGGTCCCAAAATATCCACAAGAGAATAATTCTTGCCCATTATCATCACCATCTAGATTTTTATACCTCAATTAACCAATTGTTTACTCTGGTAGCTTCTAAATGTGACTTCTTACTGCAGGGTACCCTGGATAACATTTATGAGAGTGTGCTTTAGAAGTACACTGCCATGCATTTCCTGCATACTTATAATTGTTGCAGTTCATTTAGTGAAACTGAATCAGGATAAAATGCTAATGTTTGACCAAGAAAATAAAAGGTTTCAAGTGTGGTCCAATTGTCTCCCTATGTATAAAAGGGGCAAGGTTCATAGATTTGCATAATCAAGGTGGGAAAGGGGCACCTGTGGGATTTTGATTAGCCAGAAGTACATCTCATATTGGATTTTATTCTCTGCTCAGTCCTGATGGACCTTCTTGAGCTTTCAGATTATTAGCAACAGTTCAGGGGTGTTAGCCCCAAAGGTGAACCTTGTACTGCAATGATCTTTATGTATTCGACTGCTTGAAGTCAATTCAGGAACTGTGGTTAGTGTGCGGCTGACATATTGAGCCACTACTAAGATTTTTTTTAAATTAATTCCTACTATACTGTGAGCTCAGTTCATAGCTGGATTGTTTTTTAAAGACTGGGATGTTTTGTCTGCCTACTGATTGAGATGGTCACTCTGGTTTGTCCCTAAATACTACCTCCATTTAAACCTCTCTCCCTCTCTCTCTCCCTCCCTCCCTCCCCCTCTCCCTGTCTCCCTTTCCATCCCTGTCTCCCTCTCCCTCCCTCCTTCCCTCCCTCTCTCTCTCCACTTAAGAAGGCAAGAGTAAACCACTTGTCAAGAAAACCGCAGGGACCGATTGAGGCAGTTGCCAGAAGTCCACACTGATTTAAAGGAAGAAAAATGAAGAAGTTGGCTCTGCAAAGTCTTTTGCCAATGGGCCTTATGTGCCATACAAAAACACATTTCTCCTTCTGTCTCTTAAAATGGTTAATGCTTTGAGTATTCTTGTACCAGTTTTGAAACATATATCTCCATTTCAATGCCCTGGGGTTCCTTTAGTGAACATTTTTCTTGCCCTGCAATTCTGTTTTGCTTTTTTAAAAATGTAATTAGTTATCAGAAAACATTTATGATTCAAAATAATATGATAGTAAGTGATAATTTTATTCTCTTCTACAAACTAAAATTGTTCACTGCAAAAGAAGCAAAACATTGTTTGATGCACAAATGTTGCTTTTCTGTAAGTTCAGCTCAGTTCTAAACAAGCCATATTCTGAGGGAACCATGTATAGCATTTCAACTTCGGTGTAATCAGTCATTGTAGTAGATCAGTCTGTTATAATACTATTTATATGTTTATTAGATGTCTATTCCATCTCTCCTACAAGAAAGAGAGCATGCCCACAAGAACAACTCTGTAGAGTAGGTTGGGCTGGAGGAAGTGACATGTCCTGATACACATTTAGTTTCCATGTCTGAGAAAGAACTTGAATTTTAAACATTACATTAGTGATTGGTAGGGAGGGGGAAGAGTTCATTTATAGAAGTTATGGGGGACAGTCCACTTATATTCAGAAATGGTGCAGTCCGGTCCCTTGTTTACTATGTTATCTGCTCACTGTGAGACCTATGCCAAAATCACAATTAATTTCAGCTGGCTTAAAACCTCCTTCTATCTAGTAATACAAGGCATAAGGAGAAAATCCTAGTTACAGTATACCTACAATATTTGCAATGCAAAATACATATCCAAATGCATGCAGTAAACAGTACAAGCATACATTGTGTATGTATGTATAAAGCTGGATAAATTAATGACCCACCATAGGGAATCTTTGTAGATGTCATTCTGAAAAGATCAGTAAACAACACTTACAGCATCAGGGTTACAAAATATTCTTGCAAATAACTTCACAAGCCACAACACAGCTGTTGCCCTACTAAATCTTGTGCCATCAAAACAACCAATGCAGAGAATGCTGTGCATCTGTTTGGAGTATTCCCTATGAAAGAGCAAGATACATTTGAACCACCCTTTTAAATATTCTTTGCCCTTCTGGAAAGAGTCAGTTCTGGAGGTTTTTGTATTTTTTTAAAAAAAATCAATGTTAGATGCTGATTTTTTGGGGGGAGGGATTTATAACTGCTATAGTGTTTCACTATAAAGTTAAGATTTTAATGCAAAGTACTCTGAAATCTTTGAAAGCATGCAGCATTGTAATGGATTATCCAATTCGTGTGTATTTGCATATTATGTGCAGTCTAGACACTGGAATGGTCAGTATTTTAGAATACACTTTGCAATTTAAACAATATGTATTGAAATGTATAGAAAGGTAAAGATTTCCCTGTCAGTCATGTCCGACTCTAGGGCACTGTGCTCATTTCTATTTCTTGGCTGAAGGAGCCAGCATTTCTGTGGTCATGTGGCCAGTGTAGTTATACATTAAAGGCACCCCGAACACTGATACTGTCAGGCCCAGGGGTGAAATTCAGCAGGTTCTGACAGGTTCTGGAGAACAGGTAACGGAAATTTTGAGTAGTTTGGAGAACCAGGAAATACCACCTCTGGCTGGCCCCAGAGTGGGGTGGGAATGGAGATTTTGCAATATCCTTTCCCCAGGAGTGGGGAGGGAATGGGGATTTTGCAGTATCCTTCCCCTGGAATGGGGTGGGAATGGAGATTTTGCAGTATCTTTCCCCTGCCACGCCCACCAAGCCACGCCTACAGAACCGTTAGGGAAAAATTTTGAATTTCATCCCTGGTCAGGCCTGCCTCCATTCAAATGCCAAGAAAGAAAACCCCCAACTCCATTGAAGTAGAGAAGAGGTACTTTTACTTTTACTGAGTTTGAAATGATAGCAGCGAAAGAAAAGATCTGAGCCAAAAGGCGCAAAAGTTACATATTGAAAGTTTCCCCAAATCCCTCCCCCCAGGGACCAAGGCTGAATGTCCAATTCCCGTCCCACATAGTGTCATGTGGGGCACATCTTCAGGTGTTTTTGTCCATCTGGAGTTCCAGGACGGTTGGCCTTGACTGAATGTAAACAACTCCATTCAGCAGCGCAGTAATTCATGAGAGCAAACCTCCCTTTTTATTCACATGGGCCATCTTCACACCAGCTCTCTTCTCAAACCCCAATGCCATGTCCCCCCTCCCCGTTACTATGGCAGCCAGTAGCAAGCAAGAATCAAAGGGAAAACCCATGCTGGAGATCCGCCTGACAGATACTTTCCCACCAAAGTGGTACCTATTAATCTACTTGCATTTGCATGCTTTCAAACTGCTAGGTGGGCAGGAGGTGAGGCAAGTAGTGGGTGTTCACTCCATTGCACAGAGCTCGGGTCTCAAACCCTGGCTGTCAGCTCTCCAGCTGACAAGCTCAGTATGTTTAATCACTGAGCCATCGCATCCCATACACAAATTTGTATATTAGAGAAAAAATGGATCCAAATGCATATTTCCAGAAAATGTACATATTAGATGAATGCCTGCAACAATGTGTATATTTGGAGAAAAGGCTAAACAATATGCAGTTAAACTGATTGATTGACTATGTGCTATCAAATTATCATCAGCTCTTTGCAGCCAAATAGATAGATTTTCTCCATGATAATCCACCTCCAGGGGTCCTTTTGTTTTTGCAATGGCACCCCCCCCCACCAGTGTAACTGAGACCATCCATCTTGCTGCTGGTTGTCCTCTTCTTCTCTTTCCTTCCACCTTTCCTACCATTAGAAACTTTTCCAGAGAGTTAGGCCTTCACATAAGGTGTCTGAAGGAGGATAGCATAATCACTTGTGCCTTGAGTGAGAACTCTGTGTTGACTTGTTTAATAATCTATTTGTTTGTTCTCATGACTCTCCATAGTACTCTCAGGTGTCTCCTCCAGCATCAAAGTTCAAAAGTGTCAATACTTCTCCTATTCTACTCCTTCAAAGTCCAACCTTTGCTTCCACAGAGTGTCATAAGAATACCATGGTTTGCATAGTTCTGATCTTTGTAGTTTTATAGATACATCATGGCATTTGAATATATTTTCCAAGGTCTTCATGGCTGCTGTAATTAGTGCTAGTCTATAGCGTTATTTCTTGCTCCTTGTTCCTTTACATTAGAAGAAATGCCCAGCACTGTGAATATAGTTCTGAAATACTTAAAAATTTAGAATGAAGAAAATGCAAGAAAGAGATCCCATTTGCTCGCCTCAATTTACTATTTGGTTCTCTCTCTCCCTCCCTCTCCCTCTCCCTCTCCCTCTCCCTCCATCCCTCCTCCCCTTCCTTCCTTCCTTCCTTCCTTCCTTCCTTCCTTCCTTCCTTCCTTCCTTCCTTCCTTCCTTCCTTCCTTCCTTCCTTCCTTCTTTCTTTCTTTCTTTCTCTTTCTTTCTTTCTTTCTTTCTTTCTTTCTTTCTTTCTTTCTTTCTTTCTTTCTTTCTGCACTTCTGCACTTCTGCACTTCTGCATTTCTGCATTTCTGCATTTCTTACTGTTTTGTCAGTCATGGGATATCTGTAATCACATATCTTAATGACTACTCAGTTTTCATTTTTCTCTTCTTAAAGTAAATATCTGTTTATTTGTCTATATAATGCATAGGACGCTTGGTTCCCAACAACTCTGGGTGGCTTACAATTACAAAGTAAATTTAAAAGAAACTCAAAAGAGAAAAAAAAACCAAGTACTTTGCAAAACAATATATAACCAAAAAAAAAAAAAAAAAAAAAAAAAAAAAAAAACAATATATAACCAAAAAAAAAAAAAAAAAAAAAAAACAACAGCAACACCTCACCACTCATTCTTCATTCTGCCCTGGAGCTTGAGAAAATGGCCAGATCTTTAATAGCTTCCTGAACATGATCAGGGCAAGAGTCATCCAAATCACTTGGGGATGTTATTATTTTGTGTAGGCATTTTACTACTTGTAAAAATATTTAAAGTAAGATTATCACACTTGGCAATGTTGTGAATTTCTCTGCTCCTTAAGGCGTTTATACTGCAATTTGTATTTTCTTTTATTTTAAACAATATGGTTAAATTTAACTTTCTGGGATTTCTCAACTAACCAGAGAAGCCTGGGGGATGGGCTGGCTCATAAATGTTGCAAATTATAATTAAAGATTAATCTCTTTAAGAATTAGTCATGAAATACATCTTTACGAATGCTGCTCACTATGTAGGAATTACAAAAGGAATCAAGGTTCATGTACAATTATTTCAACAATAAAGTTATGGCAAAGAAATAGCTGCATTCTAAATATTTCTCAGCACTGAACTAGAGGGAATTCATCCAGCACTAATGCACAGATGAATATTCATTGAAAGTAATGAGAATTGTCATGCCAGTGGATAGCACACTAAATAAAGGCTTTGGTAACAACTGTGGGTTTTGTCAAGCCTGAGTTTTTGTTATTATTATTGTTATTCTCTTTTGAATATTTGCATTTTATCAAAACAATCTGTGCACCTGTGGGAAAAATGGCCAAATGGATAATATGAACTTCTCCGAAAGAGAAGGAAAGACATGGATGAAATGCCTTGGGAGGAAAAGTAAACGAGAAGTAGTGGTTTCATTAAAAAGCTCATATGCTTTTATGATTTATCTGTTGCAGCAGCTCCTCCTTGCTAAAGAGACTTGACTGCTCCGAACAAAATTTAAATGAATTCACAAGCAGGAGATGTTAAAATGTGTAGCAGAGCAAGAAAGCCAAACTAAGAGTCAACTCAAGGGAGACCAAAGTTTGGAAGAAAACTAAAATGGCATCAACTCATCTCAGAGAAAAGAGAGGGAAGGAAGGTATTTGCCATGTAAAATGACTCTAGGCCTCACAATCTTAATTCCCTGAAATTGCAAGCACCCTGAACAGTGTATAGACAGCCATTTAAGCATCATGACAGTCACAGAAACTCTACCCTCCCTTCACTATGTATATGGATTTCTGTCTCCAATGGAAGACCAACGGCCCACATTTCATGCCAATGCAGAGCACAGTCTAGTTCATTTATTTACTTGCTTGCTTGGTTGCTTGCAGAGGTTGAAGAATACCAGACTATACAGCATTAGGCTGCATGTAATTGTCTCTGACCAATCTCCACCACTAATGTTTTTCTTTGGGGAACTTTTTTTCGTGATTCTGATCAGTTATTCAAATGGAATGGTTTTGATTGTAATAATAGCATAGGAATGCGTCTTCTAAATAGCCACCCTGTTAAGATGGTGTTTTCAATATTGCCTGGTAGCAGATTGCTGAAACATTATTCCTTCTTGGAGATGTAATGCTTGAATCTTAAGTGTGATCTTCCAAATGCAAATCATAGCATTTTCCATTGAACCACCACCATGGTGATTTCAGTTATTCTTTAACTGTAATTATTACAAGAACTGTGGATGAAAGATGACAAGATCTGTGGATGAAATACTGTTGAGACCGGAGCTCATTGACACCAAGAAACATTATGAGAATTGGTGATACTTATTGCTCATTAAAAAACCGAATAAGGTATTTTAGCAATAGAAATAGCACTTAGACTTATATACCACTTCATAGTGCTTTTACAGCCCTCTCTAAGCAGTTCACAGAGTCAGCATATTGCCCCCAACAATCTGGGTCCTCATTTTACCCACCTCGGAAGGTTGGAAGGCTGAGTCAACCTTGAGCCGGTGAGATTTGAACTGCCGAACTGCAGCTAGCAGTCAGCTGAAGTAGCCTGCAGTATTGCACTCTAACCACTGTGCCACCTCGACTTTAAAGAGGCAAGCTTGCTTGAAAATAGCTTTTGGCTGAAAAATCAGTTCCAGTTGTGGCTGAAGATGAATGGTAAATAAGAAAGAACAATTTTAGGGAGAAAGTCACATTCTAAGGGCATATCTACACTGCACACCTATGCTGTTCCAGTCCTATTCTCATGCTGGTTTGACTCAGGGGTGGGTTCTGGATCCTTTTGCTGCTGGTTCGCTCAGGGTCACGCCATGCGCGCGCGCGCGCGCCCGCAGCAATAAAAAAATAGCTTCTGCGCATGCGCAGAAGCAAAATTCAAGATGGCGGTGCCCATGGAGACACCGACAGAACCGGCTCCGTGACATCATCACCGATTTACTAACGGTTCTAAAGAACCAGTTAGAACCGGTAGGAACCCACCTCTGGTTTGACTCAAGCAAAACTACAACAAAAAAAAACAACAACAAATTTAAATTGTATATGGATAGACTTATTAAAAGAAAAGGGAGGGAAAAAACCCACCAACAGAGAAGTAGGAGCTCAGGGAAAGAAAAAAAATGTAATTAAAAAAAAAACCATGCTGTGTTTCAATCTGGGGATATTCTGAATGGAAGACAAGTATTATAACCATTATGCTAGTAAGAAAGACTTCCTAGAATAGCATTTGCAGCGAAGGTTACTCAGGAAAATCAGGGAAAATGCAGTGAGGGGGATATTCTCATCTGTGCCAAATAGCCAACCTTCAGTGGTTGTCCTAGAAGAAATCCAAATAAAGCAGGCAAACTAGACAGCAGCAGTTGAAATGAGAGAAGTAGAAAAACACTATTTTGGAAGTAAAGCAGGAAAATGCATTCGGAGTCACATTCATAATGATCAAAGGATGAATAGAGGGTGATGACATCCCTTCCTGCCTTCTGAAAATGTTGGCTTCTACTTAATAACATGACAGTTTGGTAGTGTGGATTAGTCGTAAGCCAAGAGATTTCCCAAGTTCCATCACACCCTTCTCCCCATTGGGTAGTGCTCACAATTCTATTTTTGAGGATTTTGCTGCCATTCCATAGCTGTCCATCAAAGCTCCCAACTAACAATTTTCTAACACTATATATAGTCTCCAATTAGCCTAGTACTGATCTCCAGGAGGTATATGTTCAAACTTCATGCTGTTTTACAAGCCAGATTTGGGGCCTAGGATACTACCCACCTAGCAGTAATCAATTCAGGTATCAACTTCTATATTTTTGGGAAACAGAAATATAGATTTCAGACAATTAGAACAGGAGGCAGACTTAGAAATTAAAAACAAACAGCAGAAATGCTACCTCTGTGTAAGATTAGTTGCTTGTTTTCTTCATATTCAGTATGAATCTCATCATTGGCAATGAACACCAAATTACTTTCTAGATTCTTCAATCAAAAATTAGTCACTGAAAATGAAAATCCTCTTCAGTATCTTCCAGTGAGGGTGGTGGGGGGCACAACTCATATCTCAGTCAAAATCCTTTTACCAAAGCTGAAGTGCTGCTTTCACTTTCCTTCCTCTGTTCCAGACTTTCATAAAAATTAATAACTTCTCTGACAAGCTACTGGTCTTATAAAGCATTTAGTGGGAGACCCAAAATGCCCCGGGGAGACAATTATTTTCAGAGTTGTGGCTTCTCTTCCAATTACTGCTCACATTAACATCGGGATAGCAATACTGTGCGGCCAAGCAAGCAAGCAAAATACTATGGAAAACATTTTCCCATCACCACCATTACAGTGTTGTCAACTTAAAATATTAGTAGGTAACACTTAGACAAGAGGATCTTGCTATTTTCCTATCCATGCTGCATTCAGTGCCAAGTCTCCTAAGAATTAACTGAAAAGTTTTATCATATGTGGTGGATTGATGATTTTCCATTTTAACTGTTTGCGAACATCAAAATTTCAATTAGTTCTTAAGGGACTTGGCATGGGCATGCACCAAGGACAGGAAAATAGTAGAAAATAGTTGGGAATTTTAGTAATTTTCATTTTTTTTAAAATCCTCTCTAGGCTTCAGCTAGATAGCAAAGCAAGTTACATCCTCCAGTGCAGGGATTCTTGACCAACTCTGTATCTGCCTGAAATAGGATTACCTAGTAATGCTATCTCAAAGCTCAGAGGTTTTGTGATGGAGTCAAAATGGTGGCCACTGGAACCAATCAAACCAATTCATCTGTTTCCAAACTAGTCACTTGAAGAACAAATGTTTTTTTTTAAAAAAGTGCTAATAACTTTATTGCCCTCTATTACCACCATTTATTGGGAAACCAGTTGTCCCCGTGAGTAGCACATGCTTTCTCAGTCCCTGAGCCATAGCTTGTTTTTAGAGGATACAGCCATAGTAACACAGAGATAAGATTCAAATCTCAGAAATCTTAGAAATCAACCAAATCTTAGAAATCAACCAATACATTAACCAAGAATGCCTCCCTGCTTCCTACCTGAACCACAACTTGGCACCTGCATGAATGGAATTTTCTGATGTCACTTCCATTCTCTAGTTATGATGATGTTTGAACTGGTAGACAGTAAATGAACCTGAAGTGGAATGGCTTGAGACTGCACCATTTTAATGCTTGAGTAATCACGAAACTGGCAGGTCATCTGACCTGTGATAACTTGTGATGGAATGAATATGGTCAAAGAAAATTCATCTATTTGTATTCAATGTGTTCTATAAATAGGGGGAAGAAAAATCATTCCCTTATGGACACTGACTTCTGGGATTTTTGTGATGTAAAAACAGATGTCATCTGTGTCTCACCATGGCTAGGACAATGTGTTATTATCTAGGAGGCTGCATCACTCACTATCTTTATGAAAGCATATATGTTTGGGAAAAGAAAGAGAAATTAAGTCAGAGATGTTGAATAGCTGCCTAATTTACATGGATGTTGTAAAGATGTCAAAGAAGTCCTTTGACATCTTTAGAAGCATTATATGAAATCAAGCCACAGTTTTATTACTGGTATACAATATACTGTATATTATTTATTTTAATTTGGTAGAAAGTAAGCAACATTGATTAACAGATTAACTGTCTCAGATATTGAACAAAGCATTAGAAATCTAACACCAACTGATTGTGTGATTCCCAGAAGTAGGCAAAGACCCTCCTCTGTCATAAACATCGATGGATCTTTGCCATGCCTTTTATTAAACTAAGAAAGATGAATGAACAGATTCATGAGGAAAAGTGTGTCCCACTTTCTGTTTTTTTTTAATTTTATTTTTATTTCCATATAGACATTCACATGTTTATCAGCTCATTTCTCCTTTCAATCTTTTATACACTCATTACATATTTTATACATATTTCTTATACTTATCTTATTACATTATTGAATTCAGGGTTGCTTTTTTTTCATCCCCTTTCCTTCTTACAGCCCCTCTTTCCCTTTCTTCCCTCTCCTTCCTTCTCCTCCTGAACTACTTCCCTTCCCTCTCTCCTCTCCTCTTCTCTACTTCCCCTCCTACTCTCTCTCCTAAACTCTCCCCCCCCCCTTCCCTCCTCTCTTTTTCCTTTCTCCTCCTTCTCACTCCCCCCCTGA
>QLTV01003648.1:1180231-1224266 GCA_003457575.1 Thermophis baileyi
GTCCACCTCTCTCTCTCTCTCTCTCTCTCACACACACCCACACACACACACACACAACCACACACACACACAGACAGAGCGAGAGAGAGAGAGAGAGCGATCCGATCCAACCTTGGAGGGCTGGCAGTGATGTGGTCTCTCTCTCTCTCTCTCTCTCTCTCTCTCTCTCACACACACACACACACACACACACACACACACACACACACAGAGAGAGAGAGAGAGAGAGAGAGAGAGAGAGAGAGAGAGAGAGAGAGAGAGAGAGGTCCCTCACACACACACATACCCCCTCCAAGGCAGCCACATCCCTTCACTAACCTGCTTTCCAACTCCGATCTCCACTGTGTGTGCAGGGCAAGAAGTCTATGGGACTACCGTAAAAAAAAAAAAACTTCTCACGAGAAGTTGGCATTGATTGATTGAACTTTTTTTACGGTAGTCCCACAAACTTGTTTCCCTGCACACAATGGCAAGAAACGCAACGGAGCTGGAAATTGGTTACTGGTAGGCAAAGGAAGACTTGGAGGAAGTGAGGGCACCTGGGTGGTGGTGGGTGGGGCAAGCTTTTCTGCCCACAAAATCCTCATCTTTGATGGCCGACATCGAAAGGCAGAGAAAGAGCTACTGGGAAGAAGCCAGTCGGCCCGGGAGTTGGGAATACCCTTTCTCCCCCACCCCACCTGCCACCCCTAAATTGCATCGATAAAGGGGGCGGGTGGTTAAGTGAGGTGCAGGAAGCCCGGCCATGCTCGGTGAGGGAGGAGAAGAGACAGCAAGAGGAGCCCCGTCTCACTCCACGTGCCCCAATGAAAGGCAACAGTAGCCCGGCTGCTTCCCTTCCCTGACATCCCTGGCGCTGGAAGCCAACTGACAGGCACACGCCCAGTTGCTCATTCATCCCCCCCGCTCTTCCTTGCCAGCTGAGATTAGAAGGGCAGAATCAGTGAACCAGACGCCCCGCCGCTGCCCAGGAGGAGAACAACATGAGAAATGGGCTCCCTCACAGCGCCTCCTCTCCCTCTTCTCTTCCCGGGCAGTGGCGGCATGTCTGGCTCATCGATTGTGGCCTGCTGATCTCGACTGGCGGTGGCAGCGGCTCTGACCCAATCCTGGCTGGCAATGCTGTGGGCAAGAACTGGCCATGCCGATCCCACTTCATGGCCGCACAGGCAGAGCCTACACCGGCCACTGCTCGGAGGTCCGGCACCGGTCCCCCTCCCCACAGTCCCAGGTCAATAGGTTGCTCAACCTGGGACTCATAGCCCGGTGCCGATCCCCGCGTCGCCCGCCCCACGTGTTTGCTTAGTAGGGATTTGGGGACTAGCTGGGCCAGCTGAGAGTGCACAAAACGCCGAGCTGGAGACCGGGGTTCAGGGGGGGCGGCAAGCCCAGCTGGCTTCACACAGGAGAGGAGGCACTGCGAGGGAGCCCATTTCTCACATTGGCCGGGCGGGGTTCGCCCACGTAGAGGCCGGGCATCTGTGTGTGTGTGAGAGAGAGAGAGCGAGAGAGTGCGAGAGTGAGAGAAAAAGAGAAATGGCGGAGAGGAACCCCTTTCAAACAGTGTTGCCTGCAATTCTTGTTACTCTCCTCTGTCATTTCTCTTTCTCTCTCGCTCTCTCATTATCTCTCTCACACACAGAGACATTTGATTGCTTGAAAGGCTGTGCTTTGCTTGTACTGTAAGCACGCGCTTCCCACAATCTTGCCTGCCTTTTCATCCTTTTGTCAAGCAGCAGCAGCCGGGTAGAGGTGGGGGTGGAGCCGATTCAGACAGGCCACATGGCTTGCTGCCTCATTGTAGCAGCAGCCTGAGCAACACCCAAGCTCCAGGCCTGGTGGAGTACAAACCATGGTTGCCGCCTGCTCCATAGCCACAAAGTGAGCTGCAGAACAGAGGGGGCCTCAGCTGCAAGGTTGCCTGGTGCCATGGGCAGGGCTAGGCCTGGCAAGAATGTGCCGGAAACATCTCCAGGCACCTGGAGAGACAGAACTCCCGGTCCTCGCTGGCTCAGCTGATCCACGGGCCGCGGTTAAAGGGCTGAGCAGCCATAAGGTGACTGCGCTCACTGCCTCCTTCACCTCAAAAAAAAAAAACCTCCCCAAAAAGAAGCCCTAGCCATTTTTTCAGGGGTCAAAAGAAAATAAGACCAGGTCTTATTTTCAGGGAAACATGGTACATGGAAATGTTGCATTACATTTCTGGTTAAAAATTATCAGTCTGATAAGTTTGACACTTGCCCTGCAATACTAAATCCTAAGCATCTAACTTCAATAAAATCCCCACCTTTTTTAAAAAAAATCTTTCTACATCACTTAATTACAGCCAGCTAAAGGTGCCCTTTATGTAGGCTTTATAGATCTTAGAGTGGCTTTTGATTCTATTCTACACAGTTGCTTCAGTGAGATGGATGGCATAGAAGTTTAATAATAAAAGTGACTGGAGGAAATCACCTAATACAACGTGACACACTTCTTGGGCTAATACTGCTATTACATCACGGCACAATCACTCAAGTTAAGGCTAATATCCTTTGGTGATTTAACTTAACCCATCCTCACTAGCAAAGATACATGTATACTTACCCCATTAGTATTCAATCTTCACATTAACCATCTTTTGAGATGTTTGTTAAGCCAGAATTCCATCCCTTGCCCACTCCCACCCCTGTCTCCTTTATGCTGAAGATGCAACCATATTGTCTGTAACCCAAGTAGGCCTTCAAAGATGCCTTAAATTTTACCATTCTGCTTATCTAGAGAATTCCTTGAAATAACCTAGTCTGAAACTAAAGTATCAGTATTATCTAAGAAACACTTTAATGCCACAATGAAATGGATGTTCAATGGCAAAAAAAAACCCCTTTAAATATCTAGGTGTCTGTTTTTAATCTTCTACCTGTTGGTCCATTCAAACTTGAGGGCTTTTAGTAAAAGCCCTAAAGGCATCCCTTCAAAATACTAAAGTTGAAGCCAAGTTGATGATAATTACAGTATGTCCTAGCAACTATTAAGCTATTTAAAGATAAACTTCCGAATTTTACGCTGTACTGTATTCACCCTTATATTTATAAAGACTCGCCTAGCTTGGAAACAGTACAATCAAGCCACTTGAAATATGACTATGAGTTCCTTATTCTAGTATTCTAACTAATGGAATTCTAACAGAATTAGGCTGAGTTTTTCTTGGGGTTATAATAAGATATTGTCATCTTAGATTTTGGTAAGTCTATTAAGGAATTTCTTTAGTCCAACTCACTTTGCTAAATAGGTTCTCCTCTACCATAGGAAGACAAATTAATGATGATTTGGCTTACTGGGGTCTTACCTTGTCACTGCTTTGGTGCTTAATAAAACTCTGGCTAAATTGCAGCAGAAAATTTGGAATTTGGATATACAAAGTGTTAGGACTCTTTCCAAACGGTTGGGTTGGTTAATATAAACAAGCAATAAATCACTGTTTAATGTAATATATGTAATATTGCTTTAAATGCATTGGTGCATTCTGACTGGCAGTAACGGCCATAAGAGGGAGCTAGAGAACATGGTTAGTGCTCTCTCTCTCTCTCTCTCGCTTTTGCTGATTCATTGCTGAGTGACTTCGTGTCTGCAATTAAGCTCTGTGTGTAGCTTCTTTTCTACACTCTAACGTATCTGTGTATTGACTGAACAATTACTTATATCTACTGCAACATTACGGTTCACTGTGCAAGCCTTCAGAAGCAGAGGTTACTCTGCACAATTCCTTAACACAAAGTGTTTCCCATCTTTTGATAGCACATAGTTGCTGCTTTCTGGACTGCTCCTACATATAATCTGTTCCTCATAGAAGACTATTTACATTGGCCCAAATTGGGAAATGCCATTTATTAGAGCAATGACTCGCAGATATTCATACATTTCCCATGTGAAAGCTGAACTCACTTTTGTTCAGATACAGAGCAGAGGTGGGTTCCTCCCGGTTTGGACCGGTTCTATAGAACCGGTAGTAACATGGCAGCCTGGGTCACTAGAACTGGCAGCGACCCAGGCCTGCCATGCCCCTGAACCGGTTCTTTCGGCGGCGCCATAGGCGCTGCCATCTTGTTTTTAGCTTCTGTGCATGCACAGAAGCTTTTTTTAAGCACTGCGCATGCACGTGCGCGTGAAGCACACGCGCCCCTGTGGTGCACCACTGAGCGAACCGGCAGCGGGAAAATCCACAACCCACCCCTTGATACAGAGGTAGACTCTGTCTCACAAGTGCTATTAAAATATCTGTTGTACACCCAATGGCAATCAAACATAATGCTTTCAATTGTTAACAACTCTAACAATTCTAATTACATTGTGATTTTGATTTCAATCTTCAAAAGGATCTTTATCATATTCTAGTACTTGAAAATAACAGAGAGAATACTTTTGACGAAGAAATAAGGGATTACGAAAATTGCATTGTCCCATCTAGGTTAAGTGTCAGTATTAGATTTGACATCTTCCTCATTGAAAGCAAAATTAATTTGGATTGCCTCTAGATGTATTTAATAATTTGATTACTGAGTAACTAAAACTGTTCTGAATTATCTAGGATAGGTATTTAATCAAACTAATATTGTTTTCATAACTAATGTCAGCTCACTATTTAATCATTCAAAATCAAGAAGAAAAGCATAATATATTACATGGTTCCTTAGATTTCTAAGTGGTGATAAAGTATGTCAAATAAAGAAGTGCCTCTTTAACAAAACAACAAGAATCTTTACTCTTTTTATAGACAGATTGTAATGGAATTTCAAGAGATGTGGTCCCATTGATAGGGAATATTAGTGCCTGATTTCAGACAGAGAGGTTGAGTGAGTTTCATGCCAAAGGAAATAGTATGATGGAATTTTTTCTTGTAAATAATGCAACTGATGCAACCGATGGCTGGAGGTTGATAGGAAAGGCTAACTCATTTTTCTTTCCTATAAAATAAATATTAGGCTAGGCTAGCATGTACTTCAGAAGACATGACTGAAGACTGTGAAGTTATACAAAGAGGAACGGCTGGTGGAACTAAGGTTTCTTTTTAACTTGTCCATCAACCAAGAAAATGGTGGCAAGAGCACTTTCTTTATAAGCACACCTGTTAATTATTGAATCCAATACATATCCCTGTCTTTCCCACTGATGAAAAGATTGTGGTTTACTGTCCTGGTATCAGTCATACAACAACCAAGCTCCAAGAAACATAATAATGGAATTCAATCAGAATAGGGCAAATTTGGACCTGCCCATTCATCCTAGATAAATGAATCATCTTGTATTCTAGATTTAGACTATTTCCAGTACAGAACCCTAACTATAATAGAAGCTAGTTACTTAGTTACAGATAGAAGGTCTGTAACTATCTAAAGCTCCTAATCTGAAAACAAACAAAAAAAACACCCCAGCCTAATATACTCCATAAGATTAGGGATAAAATTAAAGCAGGCTTTAATGTATGCTGTCTTCATCTTTTTAAGAAAAGGCAGAGGATAAATGCAACCTTGTGGTATGACCGGAACAACCTGGAACTGAATACACTCAAAACCGTAGAAATGGTGGTAGACTTTAGGAGAAACCCGCCCATACTTACACCTCTTACAATACTAGACAACACAGTATCAACAGTAGAGACCTTCAAATTTCTAGGTTCTACCATATCGCAAGATCTAAAATGGACACCTAACATCAAAAACGTCATCAAAAAAGCACAAAGAAGAATGTTCTTTCTGCGCCAACTCAGAAAGCTCAAACTGCCCAAGGAGCTGCTGATACAGTTCTACAGAGGAATTATTGAGTCTGTCATCTGCACCCATCCTGGACACAAACTGTTTCAACTCCTACCCTCAAAACGACGCTATAGAGCACTGCACACCAGAACAACTAGACACAAGAACAGTTTTTTCCCGAACGCCATCACTCTGCTAAACAAATAATTTTTATTTGTCAACTATTTACTAAGTCTGCACTACTATTAATCTTCTCATCATTCCCATCACCCATCTCCTCCCACAAATGACTGTAACTTTGTTGCTTGTATCCTTACAATTTATATTGACTGGTTCCTACTATGACTTGATTGCTTATTTGTACCCGGACTATCATTAAGTGTTGTACCTTATGATTCTAGACGAGCTTATCTTTTCTTTTATGTACACTGAGAGCATATGCACCAAGACAAATTCCTTGTGTGTCCAATCACACTTGGCCAATAAAAAATTCTATTCTATTCTATTCAATAAGTTCAGTGAAATATATTAACTTTTCTTTTTTAAATAATAGTATTAACTTTTCTTTATAACATCTACCTGCCTCTAAAATCATTATATTCTTGCTCCCCTAAATTTTGTCACATTATTTACCTTTATCTCTCAGAAACACTTACACAAAAGTCCCTTTTCCCGATAAAGTTTCTAACTTCAGAACTCAAAATACATACTAAAGCCATTATCTCTCTGAATATGGAATTCAAATAAGTGACAAAATTTTCCTTCCTTGCAGAAACTAATTCCATAATCAGTGCTTTGGTTTGGAAGGGAAGATGCTTGCTATCAACTAGCACAACACCTTTGAAATCACTTCTCTCACTTATTAAAAAACACCTCTTGAGGCTTATGATTTCCTGGTGCCCTTTGCACAAAAAGCCATTAGCTCGTTCCATCTGAGCCACAAAAGTTAGATTCACAGTCTGTTCCTTGGTTCAATTTTTCTTTCTATTCCGACTTGATTCTCTTGGTGCTGTTTCCTCTATGCCTCCCTGGGCAAGTGAAAAGTGCTTCTTTCTGTGCAAGTGATCTCCATATCAAACCATTTGGCTTTAGAATCAGTGTTACTTCCTCCAGTGTTCCCCTATTATCTTTTTTCACAACTGAAAGTCTGAATGCTGTTTCACTGCTATTGTCATGTTACACTCTATCATTGCCTAAAAGTAGATTTGCTAACAGTAGGAACAAATCCGTAAGAGTTTATGGTGTTTTGCAGTATCTGCCTCTATTTACAAGTTTATTATTAGATTGGGGAGGTGGGATGATCTTATTAAGTTTTCTGAGATTTGCAGGATCCAATCTGGGTCGATCACCAGGACCAGAGATTTTGTCTTCTGAGCTTTCAGATTTGTACTGGAGCCCATTCTCAGGGAACTTCTCTCAGAGAGAAGTCCCTGAGGATGGGCTCCAGCACGAATCCAAAAACTTGGAAGACTAAACCTCTGGTCCCAGTGATCAACCCAGATTGGATCCTGCAACATTATCCCAGGAACACGTATATTCACCTTCATTTCTGAGATTTCATCAGGCTCTTCGTGCTAGGTAGGTTACTATGGCTCCCACCAGCACCACCCCTTCCCTAGATGCCTTGCAGGGCAGTTCCAACCTTGCTACAGCATCTGAACGGTTTTATTCATGTTTACCTGAACATCCAAACTTTCCTCACAGTTATCTTATTAGATGTCAGGATCGTGTGGAGAGTTAAAACACAACTCCAATTTGTATTTTGCCTCACAATATAAGAAAGAAACAGGCAGGCACATAAGTGGAAGACAGGGCCCAGAGATGTGGCCATTTCCTTTTATTTGAAACCTTATTATTCTTAGGAACTTGTGGATCAGGCTTATAAAGGATGTGGCAAGCAACAAAATGTTTGTATTCACCTCCCAGTTGGTGGGTTATTTTACCATATTCTACTTCTATCCATTCCATTCTGGGGTTTTCATTTCTGACCTTCAGCATCCTGTGATGACCCGGAGCACGGCACAGAGATAACACAGGCAGCTGGCAGTTCAAACCGCCCCTTTATTGCTCCAAATTTCCAAAAACACTCCCATGTTTCTGGCAAGTCCCAGAGCAAAGAGAACACACACACACACACACACACACACACACACACACCTCAAGCAGCCTCTGGCTGCAAATAGTCTAGTCCAACGCTGTGAGCACCATAGCTGTAAAGCAAGAAATCCAGCAGGGCCAATCGAGGAGTCCAAGGAGCAAGGGAGCACGGCAAGTAATCCAGAAATACAGAATGAATGCAAGGAATTCAGGAAAGTTCAAACTTTGGCACTCAACACTGCCTGAATTCAGCGTTTGTTCCCAATGAGCAATGAACAAGGACCACCCCCTCCTGATCCTTGAGCACGGAGCGTGGAGAGAAGGCAGGAACAGCGCAGGCTGACCCGACTGCTCGGGAGAAGAGCACCCCACCCCTCTCCACAAGGCACACCTGGGGACTGAGACTTAAGGAGATGCTGTGGGGAGGGGCATTTGTCGGGAACAAACGCTGAATTCATGGAGTGTTGTGTGCCATTGCCGACATTGGACATTTCCTGGACTTTTTGTTTTATTTCTTGCTTCCTGGTTTAATTGCCTTGTTCTTTTGCTTCCTGGACTAATTGACTTATTCCCTTGCCCTGCTGGATTTCTTGTTTTGCAGCCGTTGTGCTCACAGCTTTTTGCTGGACTACTTGCAGCCTCTGGCGGGTGTGTGTGTGTGTGTGTGTGTGTGTGTGTGTGTGTGTGTGTGTGTGTGTGTGTGAGATCACTTTGCTCTGGGACTTGCCAGAAACGTGGGAGCATTTGGGGAACATTTGGAGCAATAAGGGGGTGGTTTGAAGTGTCAGCTGACTGTGTTTCCTCTGTGCCGTGCCCCAGCTCATCACACCTGCTTGCCTCCAATTCTCAATTATCTCATTTGGCCCCAATCAACTGAATACACTACCTTGGATAAGGTAACAATAAGGTAACTGATAAGGTAACAATATTATGTTCTAGTGCAAGGACATTTTCAGGAAGAGAGTCATCAATGATATCAAAATGGTGGTGACATCTAGGGAATTGAAGCCCTTTTTAAATGCATGTATCATTAATTGCATGCATATAATGTCCAGAGCTTTGATCACCCAGTAACCCAACATTTTGATTTTGCTGATGCCTCCTTGAGGATACACCTCCTCCTGCATGCTTCATAGGATTTCCAAGCAGTTCTATATCTTTTCAACTTTGTCTCTCAAGGTGAGTTATGACTCCTTGTTCTCAGTCTTCAAGAGGACCTTAAAACTATTTTATTCCACACAGCACTGGTACCACTTTAGTGAATTATAATAGATTGACTGTTGGTTATTTTTAGTGATTATCATAATGCAACTGCAAACCTACTAAAGTCCTTTATGGAAGTGGGTAGTCTATAAATCATTACACAAATAAACAAATAAATAGATTCTCACAATTCAGTGGGATTTGTTCCAATGTAAATAACTATAAGATGGAAGCCATGTTACTTTACTCTTTACTCCCAAATATTCAGAATGCTCTCTGGATGGATCACAAAGGAGGAAGAAAGCCGTAAGATATCATGCTAGATTGAAGAGTCACAGAATAAAACCAGAATAAAACATTATCCATCAGTTAATTCATTTTGTCAGTTTTAGAAAAATAAGTAACTAATAATTTGAAAGGTAACAAACTTGGATGCAATGAAATGCAAGTAATATTTGGTAACTTAAAAGCATTGATGTACATATTATTTTAGGTGGCTTTCTCCCCCTGGAAATACATGAATGTAAAAGTTCCCTTAAAAGTGTATGAACTGAAGAAATTAGAACAAGCAGAATGGCTTACTTTTTAAGTCATAGTGATCAATGTTGTTAGGAAGCCTTGATATACTCTCACAAGGATTTTAACCCCATTTCTTCTCACAATCAATACAATTAATTGATGTCTAATATCTGGAAAATTATAAAAGTCAGACTGTTCTTAAAAGGACTCTGCATAGATATCCTTTGTCATGATACAAATCTTGAAGTGGTGGAATAAAGTGAATTTTAAAAATTGGGGCCCCATTAAAAAAGTTCTTCAGTCCTCTTATCTATTATTTCTCAAAATGCAATGGGTCAAATCTCTGGTGTCAAATCTGTTCTTTAAAAAATTTAGCCTGAAATCCTATTTCATAAACTGCTACTCTCCAGATGTGTTAAGGTTATGCAGCTCACAGAACTCCTAGTTATTACAGTCATGGTTCATGTTGTCTACCATAGTTGCTCAAGGTATTTTATTCATAACATATCTGAAGGCTGCCATATCCTGGTCTCTGTGGAGCTTATTTCATGTCTTTTCCAATTGGATGGTACTGCCGGCTTTATTTATGATATAAGGAGGCTTAAGTCTTCAACTCCAAGCAAGGACACTTTGATCGTACATTTATTTAATAAATATTTATTTATTTAATATCGAAACATGTATGTTTGTCAGTGACCAGCATTCCAAGTGACCAGAAGACCTGGTTCTGCTGGGTTATCTGGTGCAGCACTGATGAGCAAGTAAGCCAAACCTAGCTTAGCATTTTGAGAGATAGATTCTTCATCTGCCAGAGTAAAAAAATGTTTCCATCACTTTGGTTTCAAGCCAGAGTGAATGTTCCTTTCCTTTTACAAATCACTTCTGGAATGCTATTAGTCTCTATTCTATTATCTCCATCTGTGTAATTTGATTAACTGATTATTGTTTTTAAAGTGGCAGCTAGAAGGAGATAAAGAGCCCATTAATCAATAAATGACAAGATCTCAAACAGAGGCATTTATTGATTCTTATCTTCACTTTGCCTGTGCAATAGATTTAATTATATGTACTACAGTCCATTTGCTTGGGGGAGGGATTTGTGTACAAATATAAAACGAAAAAGTGTACAACAGCTTTGTAGGCCTATTAAGTGTATTATTTTTAAAACAATGTATTCCTTCGGGTTAGAAAGCATATTTTGGATATTCTTCTGTTTATCACCTTGGCAGTGTTAAATGCTTCACTGCTTTAAAACACCCCCATAAAAGCTAATTTCCCCTTCAGTGGGTAGTAGACCAGACAATAACATCTAGAGAACTATTTAAAAAATTGCTTCTGTGAATGAAATCTATGAAAGGAATAACTCCAACACAGTCATCAGAGTATTGCATGTTTTCTTTTTGCTTAGCTAGGATCATATATTATATGGATTCTCTGAATTGATAATGTATGTGTTTCAGATATTATTGCCTCAAAAATGACTTGAACATGAAGAATATATATGTAAATGAAAGCCAAGAGCTGAATTTGCGTGAAATAAAAGTCACTGGAGTCAGGCTTCTCTTTCTTTAACATTTTTTTTTTCCTTCTGGGAAATAACGTATAGGGAAATTGTCTATGATATAATTCCTATTTTATCTATCATCTATCTATCTATCTATCTATCTATCTATCTATCTATCTATCTATCTATCTATCTATCTATCTATCTATCTATCTATCTTTAAAGATACATTTTACAAGGAGGATTTTGTAAGGGAGCACCAGCAAAAGATCGATCACATAATCGCCACAGTGGCACAGTGGTTAGAATGCAGTACTGCAGACTACTTCTGCCGATCACCGGCTGCCAGCAGTTTGGCAGTTTGGGTCTCACCGCCTCAAGATTGACTCGGCTTTCCATCCTTCCGAGGTCGGTAAAATGAGGACCCAGATTGTTGGGGGCAATATGCTGACTCTGTAAACCGCTTAGAGAGGGCTGCAAAGTACTGTGAAGTGGCATATAAGTCTAAGTGCTATTGCTATATCTATCATATGCTGCCTAAAGGCAACTCTAAGGGGCTTACAATCATATCAGTAGACTTCAAGCAGATAGCGCTCTTTATTTTTATTTATTTTTCACATTTTGGAACCACCCATTTCCCTTTCTACTTAGCTGTCTCTATTACTATGTCCTTTCCTACACACATAAATTGTTGTGGCCCACCAGCTGCCAGCAGAGCTGGTGGCACTCGGATGATGAGGAGGTTAGGGAGGAACTTGGGCAGTTCTGGAGTCTGGGAAAGGCTCTGATGGATGCTCTGCATCGGACGCAGAGATAGCGCCAGGGCCGTCCAACATTTCCCAGCCACCGGAGAGGCAGCTGCCTTTGGAGGCTGATATGAGTGAGGAGGAAGAACAGCTGGTAGAAGGGAAGAGGAATGGTTGTCATAGGAGACAACAGTTGGTATTTCTGAAGATTTTGCTCATTGTGTTTTGTGCCACAGAGACTGCTTGCCAGAACTTAATTTGCAGCGTTTCGGCTGGGAGCTCACGGCCTTGCAATTATTGCAAGGAACTGATAAGGTCTATTACTGCAGTTAACTCCTTGAAGGACTATTGCCTGGACTTTTTGGTGGGTGAATGCAATTAAATCACAAGAGGTAAATAAAGGGGGGGTTTTCATGACAAGGAGTCTGTTTCTTGCTTCTGCTAAGGCTGGGTCAGAACACAAACACACAAAATATATCTACACATACTGGGCATATACACACATGCACAACCTCATGCATACATATGATGTATCATCAGATAGGATAAGACAAAGGCTCCTATCAGCAGAAGTACCTGATATCATCCCAAGAAAGGTAAGCATCATGGATTTCAGAAATGCCCTTTATTGTGGTAATGCAGCATAACAGAATCTTGAAAGCCTCTCAGAGTTTCTACTCCATTTTATACCAAACAATATCAAGGCAGGGTTATAATGAGTTTCTTTCTAACATTTTCTTCTTACTCAAGACTGAGTCATTTGTTTTCCTTACTTAATAGTTTGTTGCTCTCTACTTTCTTCCCAAGGTCTATATTCTTCCATACTGGACCATATGAGGAGGAAAAAGAGGAAGAGCTAGCTAGTGGAGGCAGTGGAAAAGGAGGCAATATGAAACAGAAGATAACTGGGGTAGTGCTTACTGCTCTTAGGACAGCCAAATATCCTGGCAATATTGTGATTGTCTATTCATGACCAGGTTCACAGACTTTTGTCATAATGCAGAAATGTGTATAAGAAAGTGAACAGAACATTACGAAGAATGGGATCTGGAAGTTATGACTTCCTCTGGGGGCTCCCAACTGGTGAAATAGCCTTCCTTGAGAAGTCTAATCAACACCATCCTTGGAATCTTTTCATGCAGTATGGAAGACAAGTTCTTTCCTAGAGTTTCTGATATCCAGATGGTGGCTGCTGGGATTGGTGCCAGGACTGTATTTGGATTTGTGTTTAACATTTAAATTGTAGTTTTAATATAGATCTATTTTTCATTGGATTGTAAACTGGCAAGAGTCCATTTGATTATGGTAGTTTATAAAATCAATCAATCAACCTTGCATTATTTTCTCATCTGGTGATTGTGAATCCATAAAGAAATATAGGCATATATCATAAACTAACAAGTCAATGAAGTGTTCTGAAATATAGGCAGGGAAAGGTATATTCTTGCATTATTTCTTCACTTTATAGAACTGTAGTTTTGGCCTTATAAGCCACATTTTGCCCCATGCAGCCTGAATTTCCTGGGAACTTAATTCAAAATCTCAGAGTAGCTGACACTTTGCAGGGGCTGAATGACATTCAAGGGCTGCATGAAAAGGATAAAACTATAATTCATAAAACTTTTCTTTAATAAAGAATTGTTCATGACTAACTATGAAATACAAGAACAATCGTAACAGAATATTAATTAACACTGATCATTAAATGCTGTTATGAGCGCTACACTGATTATACAAGAACAATCCATCATTGTAACAATGGCCCATTAAAAATACCATTATATTAATTCTAATAATCATCCACTTTAGTCTTCCTTTTGAATTTATTTATATTTTGTAGAACTATTTTTTTTTGGAAAGTGGCTAGAAACATCTTAATCTAATGCTGTTCTTTGACAATTCTGATAGTTAAACTCAGTTCAGAGTTGAGAAGATACCCTAATTGTTTATTGGTTTTGGATATTATAATGAGGAACATATGGGATGAAAAAATAAATATATAGGCCCAGAATAAATATATATGCCCACTCCATACTGATCTCATTTATTAGCAAGAAATTTTTAAGATGTAAGTGCAGTTTTTTAAAAGGTCAAAAGTAAATGCTACATGTGTCATAGGTCAATATTAATGAATTGTTTTATTTTATTACCCGTTTCTATTTTTACTGTGTTCTTTGAAAGTCTCAAATGAGATTGTTCTCTGTTAGGTGCTAAATAGAAGATTTCTGAACTCAGGTTTATGAAAATTCCAGAACAGATGACATGAAGGATGTCAGCTGGACAACCTGAATTCCAGTTTTTAAACTTGGCCAGTGAAGGGATTTTTAATAATGGTAGAGTGTGGTCAATAGAAAGTTTGTGCCTGATTTGGTCTTTTGGAAAATAATCTACCTCAGTTTGGACCAAATTGGAGAGTTTCATTTTCACTTGGATCCACTTCAAAATTGACAGAGTTGAAGTATCTCAGAATCTTTTCTCACTTGAATTTAACTCTGGTACAACCAACATTTTGTCTACTTTATTTTCATGATGAGTTCTTCATCTGATTCTTGCCCCATAGCTGAGGCAGCCTTAAATTGTTCTTGTGTTACCAGAATTAAAGCTGTGCTTTGCTCTTTATCTTAAACCGGGTTTCACTGTGAATACTATCTGCCATGCTTCATCAACCGTTATTTTGGTTGCATAGTCAGGTGACCCTCGATCAGCCTGGTACCTAATGGTCATTTTAGCCTGGTGAGAACTAGAGATGTTTGGTGGTAGTGGAAGTAAATGAAGTCTGAGGAATCCTTCTGTCTCTGTCCTCTAAAGCAAAGGTCTCCAACCTTGGGAACTTTAAGACTTGTGGACTTCAACTCCCAGAATTCCTCAGCCAGCAAAGCTGGCTGAGGAACTCTGGGAGTTGAAGTCCACAAGTCTTAAAGTTCTCAAGGTTGGAGACCCCTGCTCTAAAGAACACTATTTGTTAGCATTGTGACTGGATACCATCAGGGAAGCAAATTTTCTGTGGGACTATTAGATAGGACTTTATTTCAGTTGGGAGGAAGAACCCTGAAAGCTGCTATCTCCCACCAACTAAGTTTCTCAATTTTATTTTTCTCAGATTTGGAGGGAGGATTAAAGACTTCAGTAATCTTCCATATTGTTTAGCAGGAAAACTGAAAATATTCGATGTAGTGATACCTTTAATTACACACTACCTAACACTTACATTTCAGGAGTACAAGTGTAGGCATGTTGAATCTTTTCAGTTCTGATTTCTGGAAAAACTATAACTTTGGACAAAGTTAAATGATATTTAAGTCCAAGAATTCACCATAGTAGTCTAAGTGGAAACTCCCAATGAATGGTCTCAAGTTATTACATTGTAATATGTCAACTTTTTATTATTTTTGTCCCTTCTTTTCCGCCTATCCTAGACAAGCAAGTCCGAATAGATTTGTTTTTTGCAAGCACCACACTTGCACTTGCTTTCTCCTCGCTACAAATGTTATATTTCTTTCAAAACCTAGCAACAATTCAATTTCTGCTCAGGTCAATTTGTAGATCTTGTTTCATCTTAAAGAAGTCAAAATCAGTTTAGTTTGACTTGTGTCTCAGGACAGAAATCCAAAGGATATCCATATTATTTAGTTCTGGTCACAAGTGCTTATTGTTAGGAATATCTGCTGAACAGAGATAGTAAAGCTCATTTGCTTTACTATCTGTGCCTCAATTTACCCTCTTGCCTCATTAAGTTAGACTTACGAAGCTGTTATTGTCATCCTATGTAAATTCATATTTCACATCATATGCAATTTGGAAAGGCTCACTTCCTTTTTAGGACATAATCTTAATTACTTCACCATCAAGCAGTGGATTTCTTCCTTCTGTGTTTTCTAATATAGAATAGTGTCTACCTATTGGGCCTACCAGATCTGGGCTGCAACAATTTGGATGACAATCACACTATAAATTCTTCTAGTAGTTACCTAGATTACACACTGAGACACAGACAGATACACACAAAACATGTAGACACACGCATATACAGTATAATGTAGCTGTAGATTATATAGATTAAAGCCCAGATATGGTAGCCCTAGTTTCCATGTCAATATCAGCCCAAGAATTGAACGAATTCTAGTCATGGTGGCACTATTTTGATGCTTCTTAAAAGACTTAGACTGTATCTATATTTCCAGGTAACTTTCATTAAATGGGTATATTTTAGAGATAATGTGAAACTGTGACACCCATAGCACTCCAGAATATTGGGATTTGCATAGGAAAAAAAAATCCTTTGAGAGTTGCTTTGCTGTTTTGCACTGTTCCAGATAAAACTTGATTCTGCTTTGGGTTTAAGATGGAGTTCCACTTCAGTTTTCTGAAGCTTATGTCCTCCATTCATCATGGATGCACAACCTGCATCTTCCAAAGTTGACATCCCAAAGCAGTTTTCAGTAGAAAAGTTAAAAGTACTATTTTTTCAATCATAACCTTGGATGACAAAGGGATGGAGCCATCTTACAATTCAGGTAGAAGAAAGATGTGTTACTTTTTACAATGAACATGTCACTTTCTGATTTGATCATTCATTCTTGTATCCTGTCTAAGTGCGGTCCCAGAAACATTTAATAAAAGCCACATGAGATTCTCAATCCCCCTTTCCCAAAGGTTTACAACCAGCAAATGGGAAAACAAATACATGGCCATAACTTCTTGTCACATTTGAGGCTAAATGGGCTGACATTTTGAAGCAGGATATATATAAATGTATAGAGATTATGTGTGAACAGGGTGCACTAACTATTAATTCATATCTCTTTAAAATACATTGGAAATGAAAGAGGCTGTTGTGAGCATCATGATCCTTAGTGTGCTACTGCTTTATCCTAAACTGACTTTTAAAAGAGTCTCCATGCACTGAAGTTTGAAAGCTGAAGGAAACTCATTTGTGGTTTGGAAACCTCAACAATCATTAAAAAGAAAAACCAAAACTATACCTTTTTATGTCTTCTCCTCTTTTTTTATGGACAGTTTCAGAGAATTGTTCAGAAACAATTGATTCCCATGGAAAACAATTAACCATAATAAAAGAGAATCCAATCATGTCCTACAACTCAATAGATGGTGGTAGCAAAATATTTTGCTGATATTAAGGAAAATCTGGATTCAGTGACAGATTGAGTTGCTTTCCTGATGGAGCCAGTGACTTTTAAGAGACCTGTACAATGTCACAATTACTTGCCATGTCCTTTAGAAACAAATACTGTAACCAGATCGGCATAATAAGGTCACTTCAAACAATGTTTCTCCTTGAAAAAGTAAATTTTACTTATATCAGATACAAGCTGCAAACTTTGGATGAGCAACAGATGGCAACAAAGCTAGAGTTTTCTGTACCCCTATGCAATCATCTAGAACCTGTGTAGAATTTCACAGTCCAGAACTGATCACCCTTAAATAAGAGATACCGTATTTTTCGGAGTATAAGACGCACCTTAGTTTTGGGGGAGGAAAACAAGGGGGGGAAAAATCTGCCTCTGCCTCCCAGCAATTTACCTCCCAGCAAACAGCAAACAGTACAGATGATATACACTGTTTGCTGTGTATTTCTGTGCATGTGTGCCTGACCCATAGAAATAGCAAAGAATTGGAGAAATGTACATTATGGCAGTACATTAATGCCAGAAAGTTTTCTTAAATGTAGTCACACTAACTCCTCCCAATTATTTAAATAGATCTACTCCAAACATGACTAAGTCAGGGTTTAATTCAGCTGCCTTATTTTAATACTGAAACAGGACACTGTTACATTTCAGATTATTACTTGTACAGATGCTGTTAAAATTGATGTGGCTTTCTTGAAGTATACATTATTCTCTGCTATTTAAAAGAAGATACACCAGCACTGGGCCTCTTCAGATCAAGCATTTATTTTAAAAAGCTTCTTCATTTTGTTAAGTTGTCTAGAACAATAATAAAGCAGTCTTTAAAAATAAGCTAAATAATTTGAACATTCTATAGACATTTATAGTTATTGACTTACCTCCTTGCATCCAGTTTCAGCAGTCTGATTAGCACAAGAAAATAAAATTCTGCCTCCCAGCAATTTGCCTCCTTGCAGTTCTAGTTTCACTTTCATTTTAGCACCTGGGCCTGCCTGCAGCCTCTCAGCTGATGGTCGGGAGGCTGATAATCAGTTGCTTCTGCTAATCAGGCTCTGCACTGTTTGCTGCAAGGAGGTAAATTGCTGGGAGGCAGAGGCCAAAGGGTGGGGGTGGCTGGGTGGGGCTACATTCGGAGTATAAGAGCACCCAAGTTTTCACCCTCTTTTTGGGAGTAAAAAGGTGCATCTTATACTCCGAAAAATATGGTACTCAATTTTTATGAAGCTAAGAGGTGAACCATTGTCTAGCGAGCCCTAGGAATAAATGGAACCCTAACCCTAACCTACACTGAAGGTCCAACAACTCAAGTTTAAAGTCTCCAGTTCCAGACTGTTCACTGCTGGAATAACTTTTGTGCATACGTACTTTCTTTGTGTACCTTGCCTCTTACTCAGCTGGATTTATTTGGCTTGACCCTGATCTTCACTGCAACTTTCTTTTTACTGCTCATTCTTGGCTAGATTCACTGTGCTTGACCTAAAACTCTGTCCTAGATTTTGTTTTTTGTGACCCTAGTGCAATCATCCCTGGCAAGAAACATCCATTAGCAGTGGGAAAGCAATATTTTTAAACTATGTCACTATTGTGTCTTTAAGCCTTTTTTTAACTCAGTTTCTACATTTATTTTTCACTATATGTTGCCTTTAATTGGGTGAGGATCAGTTCTATAGAAACAGCAGGCAGATTTCTAAATGCTATGTATGAGAATTCAGTACAATGCAGAACAATTGCCTTGAAGAGGTAAACATTCTATTAACTTTGATAAGTGAGGTATGCATAGTATTTTTTTAGCACAACAGGAACTATTGTGAACCTGCATTGGTTGGCATTGAATGTGCAGTTTGTAGCAACTTTTTAGTCATTAAAACTAAGCTACTGTCATTAGGATACAACGGGCAGCAATCATCTAAAATGTAAATCTTTTGGAACTGGGTAACAGACAAAACAGCAGGCGGGGATAGAAAATAATCTGATTTCCAGGACTATTGCAAGATAAACACAATATTCCAAACATCAAAATAAAAGCCTCATAAAAATGAATATCAGTGATATAAAAGTAAAGGCACTAATAAATACAAAAACTTGAAAATATTCATCCTGGGAGGTCAGAGTAGTGCTTTAATGCTCTCATAGTATAAAGAAAGTGAATAATTTCCTACTCAGTTTCATAAGCACCCATAAATTCCACTCTCTAATTGTTCTGTTCCAGTCCAAGCAGGCAGAAACATGAGAGATGCGGTTGCAAGTTTTATTGTTGGTCTTTGAAAACAAAAGTTACCATAGCTTTACATTCTCACAGTGTTTTATAAATTCTAGTATTACTTATGTCCTTTTTTTCACTATCTGTTCTAGTTATTTATCCATTTAGATTGTAAACTTAATTGTAATTTTATAGGATTCTCTTGTGTTTTAATTGCTGTACTCTGGGGAGGTTGGCCAAGAAAAAAAGAATATATATATATTTCAGGCTTGAACTGTCAGAGTCCTTGATGTTCTGTGACCTTAGTTGTTTGCTTGTAGATATTTCATTACCTGATTAGGTAAAATAATCAGTGCTAGTGAATGTGGGGTTTGCACCCTGTTTATATGCAGAAGCTTGCCCTACCAGTGTTACTGGGGTTAGGTTTTCTCCTTTGAAATTACTGAATTAGTGTATTGTTTTCTGCTTGATTGTCTTCTTTTAATCTGGGTGTTGGCCACTGGCAAGGAGGTGTTCTGGTCTTTTTGCCTAGGATGCTCAGCTTCCAAGTTGAAACTATGGTTGAGTCTGTCCATGTGTGGTGAGATTAAGGAGGTTTTGTTGTGTTTTCTGACTGCCAGTTGGTGTTCCTGGGTGAGCAGAACACAGTTTCAAAATCCAAAGCAGTAGGAAAGTGTCCGCCTCTTCTGCAGGCCCTGGAATAATATTCTGCTTCTTCAGTTTGTTTGTTTCTTTGTTTGTTAGAAAGACCTGTCCAGTGTTTTTTTTAAGACATTCTGATGGCATACTTTCTGGGGATATTTCATTTCTGAAAGTGAAATTTAATTTACTTTAGCTTGGGTTCTTGAAGGAACGCTTCATACTCTGAACTCATATAGGCCACAATTTCTTGTATCATTTAAGCAATTTATTTAAACAATATGTAAAGGTAAAGGTTCCCCTCGCACATATGTGCTAGTCATTCCTGACTCTAGGGGGCAGTGCTCATCTCCGTTGTCAAAGCCAAAGAGCCAGCGCTGTCCGAAGACGTCTCTGTGGTCATGTGGCTGGCATGACTAAACGCCAAAGGCGCACGGAACGCTGTTACCTTCCCACCAAAGGTGGTCCCTATTTTTCTACTTGCATTTTGTACGTGCTTTCGAACTGCTAGGTTGGCAGAAGCTGGGACAAGTAACAGGAGCTTACTCTGTTACGTGGCAATAGGGATTCAAAATGCTGAACTGCCGACCTTTCGATCGATAAGCTCAGCCACTGAGCTAAGAAATAGGAACAATAGGAATGCTCAAATCTTGTCAGTGGATAGTACGACTATATGAATATTCAATTCAAAGATTCAATTCAATCTCTGAAAAGGGCTGATTTTCTAGATCATATTGAATACCTCTGAAATTCTGAAGGACTTGGCTTCATTTGCATATTTGATGAGAATCAGTTTATATTTATATTTATTTATTTATCAGTTTATATTTATATTTATTTACTTGCATTTGTGCAAGTGCTCTAAACTGAACTAAACTGAATTAATTCAATTTTTAATTTGATATCAAAATCTACTGCAGAATTGGTTCATTTGAGTCACATATTTGAACAAATCAATGTTCAATCCATAATCCATTCAGCAATTTCAACTGGAACAGAACTCATTTCCACATTGTCAGAAAATACTATCAAAGGTGAATCAAAATTTTTATTTCTACAGTAACTCTTTGAATCTGATAACCTTTGCTTTCATAAAATAACCTTGGGTATTGACACATAAACTCATCTGATTTGAGAGATGAGACAGCTCAGCTGTCTGGAACCCGCACTGCATATCGGACATTAATACAATTGAGAGAGTCCAAAAATATTTCACGAGAAGAGTCCTCCACTCCTCCACTCGCAACAGAATACCTTATTCCACAAGACTTGAAATTTTGGGCTTAGACAACTTAGAACTACGTCGCCTTAGAACCGATCTAAATGTAGTTCATAAAATTATCTGCCACAATGTCCTACCTGTCAATGACTACTTCAGCTTCAACCACAACAATACACGAGCACACAATAGATACAAACTTAATGTTAACCGCTCCAAACTCGACTGCAGAAAATACGACTTCAGCAACAGAGTGATCAATGCCTGGAATTCACTACCTGACTCTGTGGTTTTTTCCCCAAACCCAAAAAACTTTAACCTTAGACTGTCTACTGTCGACCTCACCCCATTCCTAAGAGGTCTGTAAGGGGCGTGCATAAGCGCACCAGCGTGCCTACCGTCCCTGTCCTACTGTCCTATTGTCCTCATCTATCTGTATTCACTTTGATTATGTTTATGTTTATACCTATACCTGCTATCTTGTACATGTTTGACAAACAAATAAAATAAATAAATAAATAGATCAGTAGAATCACAGTCTCATGAGATATGACTTGATGTTTTTCTGGTTCTGAAAACTCAACTGAAGCACTCATGAAAAGTGAGGATATGGTAACTATGCTCTTGATTCTCATATCAGAACAGGAGATGGTAAACAGGTCAGTTTGTATCAGATATGGCTGAAACAAGTACCTTGAGCATCTCTATGTCAGTCCTTTTTCTTTGGTTTGAACAACAAAGAGTGTAGCTGACTACTATAAAGGGTGCCATTCACTGTCACGGGTTCTCTCATCTCCTTTCTTTGCCTGGCTAAATTATTCCTGTTGACTTAAGTCTCCCAGTAAACTTTACTTTTTGAAACCCTTTTGATAAGCTTAAGCACTTTGCATTCAACTATGTGGTTTACAGAAGGGATAGGCAAAACTTGAATACAAATGGATTTTTCTTCCTGGATGATTGAACACATGCAAAGTTGGACAGGGCACCATTATTTTTTAATAGCTGTGTAGAAAGTATTGTGGTCTATGTGGATATTGCATTTCTTTAAAAGATGTATTAAATGGCCCTTGAGGTTACTTTCTATTCTGATTTCATGTAGGGATAAAAAGACATAAACTTTTTTTCCCCTTTCCACAATGATTAAAGTTACAAGAGACCTGCTCGCTATTACATCTGGTCACTGTAGCTTTCATTGCCAGTATGCTATTAAGCAGTTAGCATTACAACGTCCAGAAAATATTCATATTAAAATCATTCAAAGGGAACAGCAAGCCGTTAAAGACATGATTATGAATGTTCCACGCAATAAAAAAGGGATGTGTTTGAAGAGGCATACAAGCATGTTTTTACTGGTAGGATATCATCCTAAGTCTGCCAAGATCTTCTAGTGGAACATGTATGGGCCATTATATTTCAAATTAGTTTCTGAGGTCAGTGTTAATATTTGTGCTAGATATGCCTCTATCTCCAAGATGTCAGATCAGCCCATCTTTGCTTCAATTTAACTTTACTTAATTTTGTTAGAAAGATTAGAGCTCAGTTTATATAGAGAGCTCAGCTTATATATATCTATACATTTCAGTCATATATATAGTATATGCCTCACATTAAGAGACAAAACTGGATAAATGGAATATATATTTCAAAGCCCTGGCAAATCCAGTTTGATATAGTAGAGTTTTAGACTTTCACAATGCTCTGGTCTTAATCTCCATTTGTGGAGCTTTTTTTTTTTTAATAGCATTCTTAGAAACTTTATTTTCTCAGACACTTGATGACGTAAGAATGAGGAAAGAATGGAGGAGGTAAAACAGGTTTAACATTTGTTTTGTTTTGAAAGGTGTTGTCAGGCCGAAGCCATCTTATTTGGACACTTTGGCCTGCCACACAAAGTGTCCAAATAAGATGGCTTCGGCCTGACAGGTGCCCTTTCAACTCACATTGTTCTTAAGCTTGCCCAAAGTTATTCGTTCACATGTAGAACTGCATGCAAAAAGCAGTTTGAGCAACTCTTCCTCTTTATGAAGGCATGCTGTGACTTTAATGATTAGCAGGTCATCCATGAGTACAAAATGATTGCCTGCGATTGGGAGCTGGAAGTCAAAATTTCCTTTACCAGAGATAATAAAAACAGTTAAAAATTCAAATTAAAAGCCTGCTGAAGTAGAGTGTTTAAGGGCTTTTAAATAGCAAAACATTGGGGACAAAATGGAACTTGAGAGATGGAAATGGGGACATTCCAAACTTCTCAAATCTCTGAAATGGGTAGTGGTGTCAAAAGCCTTCAAAATTTGAAAAGGAACAAAAATCTCATATTTTCTGTACCCGTCACCAAAGATTATCCAATAGACCAAACAGAAGAGCCCGTTATGAAGCCAGTCACTCACTTCCTCCAGAATTGTCTATAAGTGTCTGCTACACCATCTAGATCTTCTAACTCAACCACGGAACATAGAGACTTGCCTATTATTCCCCATTTGGCATCTTTTGTTTAATGATGTTATGTGACATTCTTGCTTAGAGATAGTGATGTGTTTGTAATTCATTTGATGGTGAGGGATATCTCCTAAGTAGGCTTTCTTCTTTCTACTCTATCGATTAAGAATCACAAGTCTCTATATTGCTCTGTATTGCTTACTTTAAAAAAAAAAACTGTTAACAGTGTTAAGTTAGTTAAATATTCCTAAAAAAATATCTTTATTAAAATACCGAAGCGCTTAAATTGGGAAATTAATCCATTAAATGGTTAAGGGCAGGAGACTTAATTGACAAAAATTAATCATTTGGAGCCTCAATTATTTACAGTAGGATTATGTAGATGTGTTCAAAATATTCTCTGCAGCTAAATACATGCTGAACAAGGCTAACCTCTTGTTTATAGGAGCTTAAGTTGTAATTAATGAAGATGTTACATACATTTTGGCTTTCTCTCCATTATTCATTGTCAAGTGATTAACACAAGCCATAATAATCCAGAAAGAGCTGTGTTGAATTGGTCTCCTACAGGTTTCTCCAAAAGCCCTTTCTATTTGTGTGTGGAAAGAGTATTATTAGTTTAGAAGTAATGAATATTCTACTGGAGTTGACTTGACTTTTTGCTGGCCTACAATTCTTTGATCCATTTCATTACTGGCTCTTGACTGCCTTTGAAGAAAAATGCAGTTGGGGAACTTTGAGCACAGCTTCTGTCCTCACTTATCTCACCAAGGAAAAAGCAAATATGAGTGCATAGGAGCAATGGGTTTCAAGCAAGTTAAACTTTCACTATGAAAACACAAGTCTAACCATTTGTTTAAATGCAGAGATTAATATTTTGAAGCAACCTTGTGGGGGGAAAAACCAAGCTAGATAATAAGTGAAATCACTTTGATTAGAATCATCTCTAATGAGATATAGATTCACTTTGTAGAGCTGGGGAGAAGGAAAAATTCCTGTATCAAAATATTATCCTGCTGTTTTAACAACTGGAGATCTTCCTTAAGGTTCCAGACATTAAGTTTTAGTTTGCTTTCTAATAAAATTAAATGCTCCAACAAGATTATTCGGCTATTGTCAATCACCAGTATAACTGGGTTAGTGTCAGGCTAATTACCAGAGGTGAGTATCCACAATCAATCAACACAATTTTGTGCAAGCATACTGTAATAAAGCTAGGTTCACTGCATTTATAGGTCTACATAGAGCAAATGGCCCCATCTTTTAGCTAATCCTATCTTTTGGCCATTGACACTTGTGGCAGAACATCTCTGGGGTTTTTTTTTCAAGTTTATGCAATGTTCACAACTCTTCTGAAATCATGGCCCTAATGAATATGATTACATAGCTTTTTATGTTTATCAATTTGCATTAACTTTCATTATTATGAATTCATCCAAGTCAACATTGACTGTAACGGTTGGCTTTGGGGCTACAAATATGACAGAGATCTTGACCCTTTAATTTATTTCTGTCTGTGGTCCTCTGTAGCACAGCTACAATGGAACAAAACACACATGCTATAATGTATGATCCTTCCTTCCTTCCTTCCTTCCTTCCTTCCTTCCTTCCTCCCTTCCCCCCTTCCTCCCTTCCTCCCTTCCTCCCTTCCCCCCCTCCTCCCTTTCCTTCCTTCCTTCCTTCCTTCCTTCCTCATCCTCATATAAATAAACAACATGAAAGAACTAGGCGTTACATTTAGTAGAGCCAAAAAGAAGGGTCTTCTCAATGGTAGTTTCCTGCCTGTAGAACAGAACTTCTGCAGAAATAAGATTGGCCTCCATTTTGACACTCTTTTGCAAGGCCCTGGAAACTTGATTTTGCTAACAGGTCTGGGGAACCCAAGAATAGGATGGAGGCCATCAAGTGGCTTATCGAAAAGATTAAATTCAAAGCATTTAACCATAATGATCAAGCAGCATGAAAATATATATACATAAAAATATCTGCCTATCTGTCTAGATAGATAACCAAATTATTTATTAAAATCTGACATCACATATGAAATCTATGGGTGAATAAAAATGAAATAATCTGATGTTGAAAAGAGAAGCAAGACAAAGTCACAAGTGAAATTTCCAAGAAGGGAATTTTATAATTTATAGTACAAGTTATAACAGAGTTGTTTCTTAACACCCTGCAGTTTTTGAAAGTCTTGAGATGCAACATTATGAAGTTTAACTGCAATAGTTTAACAGACAAATACCTGAGGACATTCCACTTCTGTTTAGGTGACTCAAAGGTCCATTGAGTAAGGGTCTTCTGAAGTTTCATAGCCTTCTCAAGTTCAAGCTGATATTTCTTGGGAAAGACCCTTCCCATTCTGAAATGGCTAATGATTACCCTCTGAAGCTTTGCATCATGTCTACAATTTGTCTTTGCAGAACTGACACTGCTGCTCATTTACAGAGCTTTGAAGCAGAGCAGGGGCATCTGTTCTTCTCCACAGTCGTGCCAAAATGACAAAAACTTTGTGCATTGACATCACAGTGCAAGTTCTGCTCTTTTGAGGTTTTGCTACAATATTGCATGGAAATATGGAAGAGATGAATAGTGCATTTCATTGTCATGATACACACTGTAAATGTTTGTGAAGAGAATTGTTTTACTTAAAGCAGGAGGGAAACCTCTGTTGTGTTTTCATTGTGAACTGTCTAAATTGGAACACTTTCTTTATAGTTATTATAACTTCTGACGAAACTTAAATGTGTTGAATAGATTAAAGAAAGTATAAAGTCTCAAGATATTACCATGTTTTCCTGAAAATAAGACCCTGTCTTATATTTTTTTGAATCCTGAAATAAGTGCTTGGCCTTATTGCCATGCACTCAAAAGCCCGATTGGCGCTTTTATCAGGAGATGTCTTATTTTGGGGGAAACAGGGTATTTTAGGTAAATATTTAGCATACCAAGCTGATATCTCATGAAGTCAGGGTAGCCAAAACAGAGATGCCTTTCTCTATCTAGACATTGCTAACTGTGTATTTGTTCTTCTACGAGTTTTAGACTTTAAATTTATGCTATATAGCAGTGATGGCGAACCTTTTTTGGTTTGCGTGCCAAAAGGGGGTGTGCGCGTGCGCGTGGCCACACCCATTCCCTCCCCCCATGCATGCGCATAACCCCCCCCACGCTGCCCCCTGTGCATGCGCACCCCCCTGCGCAAATGCGCAAAGGCCTCACTGAAGCCTGGGACGGTGAAAAACGGCCCAACGGGCAAACCGGAAGTTCGGAAAAACGCACTTCCGGTTTGCCCGTTGGGCTGTTTTTCACACTCTGGGGCTTCAGGAAGCTTCCCTGAAGCCTCTGAAGGGCAAAACGGCCTTCCCCAAGGCCAAAAATCAGCTGGCCAGCGCGCACATCTCCGGGGCTTCAGGAAGCTTCCCTGAAGCCTCCGGAGTGCAAAAAACAGCCCAACGGCAAACCGGAAGTACGTTTTTCCAAACTGAAGCCTCCGGAGGGCAAAACGGCCTTCCCCAAGGCCGAAAATCAGCTGGCCAGCGCGCACATGCACGCTGGAGCTGACATAGGGCAACGCCTCGCGTGCCCTCTGATATGGCTCCGCGTGCCACCTGTGGCACGCGTGCCATAGGTTCGCCATCACTGCTATATAGGTTAGGATGAACTTGTTTCTTGAACAATTCTTTTATGACTAAAGCAACAAAACATTATTTGATGTCAGCATTTAACAAAAGCAAATAATGCAAACATGAACAGGAAGTCTTCTAATGAATACATCTGAAAAATGAAATCCACCATAGAGGACTGAGACAAATAGGTTAATTTCTTCTCTTGAATTTTAAGACTGACTGTAAAAAGCAAAATATGTTAGTAATTCCAAAACTTCAAAAATATAGAAATCAAAGTTAGATAAAGGGTTCTCTATTAATAATCAAAAGCAGTTGTGTAGAACAGCATAGGCAACTATTTTTACAATGAAATTCTAAAAGAGTAATAAGAGCCAGCTACCACATTTAGATGGAAATTTACTCAGTCTCAAGGAATCTTAAAATTAAAAAAAGAGTTATCTAATCCATTCCCCTATTGACTTAGAAATAGTCTTTTGACTTAAAAATCCTAAAAAAGAATAATCCAGGGCTATTTGTTCTATTTAAAAAAACCCAACTTGCATGGCCATTGCTCTGACACTTCCCCACACATACAAATGATTTTAAATCAAAATCTTCATTCATTTATCTACTCATTATCTATGAAACCTAATCAAAACATTCATGCATTTATCTGTTCACCCATCTGTCCATCCATTCATTCAAGTCCTGCTGTCTGAAACATTCAAGGAAAACCTATAGCCTGAAAATTACATGCAGCAAAAGAACTTTTTATTATGGCCCCTATAATCATGCTGTTAAATTTCATTACTCTGATTGTTGAAAATTGGCACCATGATTTCTGACTGTTTTGAGGTGGGAAACAAAATTGTAATTCTGGCATCATGGTTGGGGAGAAGCTGGGAAATTTACGGTGGAGGTGTTATGTAATTTATATCTATGGGCTTGGGGTCATAGAATATTGGAATACATTCTACTCACCAGTCTATATTTTGGGAAGGTGTTTGATTTGTAACCTGATTCTGGTTCCATGTCTGATTTTTTTTTCCATTTATGTATTGGTATTAAGTATAACTAAATCAGTATATATTTAGGATTAGAATGAAATTTGAGCCTCTTACAATGAAGTTCTAAAGTAGGGGGGGGAAGGTAAATGTAAGTAAAATAAAGTATTTGTCTGGGAAACTGGTGTTAATAGTGAATGAAAAATATCCATCCTGGAATCTGGTGAACAGAATACTGTGATTAAATTCTTAGAAGTAAAATTTAACAAAATGGTCTTCCTTGCTATAGTTGTAGCTCCGATACAAAAATATCCGCTAACCAAGTGTCGGCAATGCATTTTAGGGAAATACATAGTACAGTCCATTTTTGTTAGCAGCTTTGGATGTATTAAAGATAAGATCTCTGCTTCTGGCTACAGAGCACAAACATATTTTCCCCCCAGAAGAATCAAACATTAAGTATGTGTTGTGGTTTCAGAAACTACTACTATGAAGTGTGTGTTAGATGTTTCATTGTTAAATAACAGTTACTAAAAATAGATTGCTTGCTTTCTTTAAAGAACATGAAATGGATTTTAGAAGTGCCAGATTCATATCAACTATGAATAGGACAAGCTTTTTATAGGATCTGACAGATTCTGTTGGTGACATGAAAGAATAGTGACTATGGGTTTTAGAGGACATCAATGGTCAAAGAGTATTATTTGGCAGGTTCTAAGATTAGAACTCACCACAACAAGCCCCAAGTTCTATTCCACTGCTATACTCTCTCCTCCTTCTCAAGATACTGCTCCTGTTCTAGGAAAGTAGATGCATATTTTTACCCATGAATGAAGTAGGCTGTAGGGAGTTGCCTCAATTCAGACTCTGATAAGTAGAATATTTCACTAAGTTGACATTCAGTGTCTTATCCTACAGCAGTTACAATGTAATATCTAACAGATAGGAGTCATGAAAACTACAGAGGTGGGTTCCTCCCGGTTCGGACTGGTTTGCCCGAACCGGTAGTGACCCGCTAGTGATGTCACGGTGACGTCACGGAGCCGGTTCGGTCGGTGCCAGTCTGTGGGTGCCACCATCTGTAACTCCACCTTGATTCTGTTTGGTATAAGAGGGGTCAACATGAAACTGCCATCTTTTTTTTTGAATTTTTTTTTTGAATTTTTTTTATTTTTTTTTCTTTTTCGTTCACTATTATTTTCATTATAATCTCCTCTCTATCCTTTTCTTTCTTCATTTCTTCTTTTGACTCCTCCCATGAAAACTACAGAGGTGGGTTCCTCCCGGTTCGGACTGGTTTGCCCGAACCGGTAGTGACCCGCTAGTGATGTCACGGTGACGTCACGGAGCCGGTTCGGTCGGTGCCAGTCTGTGGGTGCCACCATCTTTTTTTTGGATTTTTTTTTTTTGAAAAAAAAATTGGGGGGGATTTTTTTTTTTAAAAAATTTTCTTCTGCGCATGCTGAGTTTCTGGCACTGCGCATGCATTGCCATCTTGTTTTTTGGCTTTTTTTGGGGGGGATTTTTTTTTATTTTTTTGGCACTGTGCATGCACACGCAAAGCGTGCATGCGCCCATGAGACACAGCCACGCGGCGCGGGAGGAAGCATACCGGCAGTGAGGTAAGTTAGAACCCACCCCTGGAAAACTACCAAAAGTATTAACTGTTCCATTGGCAATGCATATTAAATTTCAGTACTACTGAAGCATTGATGAGCTTTCAGGCTGAATGGAGATGGCCTCCTTTTATTTTGTTCTGAACTTTCACCAACAATTATGACTGGAATTTTCAGAGACAGAGGAGCTGCTTTCTGGTATGTCATTGTTAACTCACAGAGAGCTTAAATGGGTTGACTGGGCTCTTGTGTTTGAAGCTGGAAAGCTACTCATTGATTGCTCCATGTCATGAGAGTCCTAAAAAGCTGGTTCCTGATTGAATCCTCAACTGTGTGATCCATTTTGAAGAAATTTGAAGAGTATTGGTTCCTGAATGGTATGTCTTTGATCTAGGCTTCTGATTGGTAGTTTGAATGGGTGGATTTCTGAATGGATTTATTTTGGAAAATTCCAAGAGGACTGATTCCTGATTGGATAGTTTTTGAGCCAGGATACTGCTAAGTATTCTTTCTGTGAGGCAGCTGCACATTTTGATTAGATAAGAACTGTTTTTGATACTATGTTTTTTACCCAACATACTTATTTCATTCTGGAATAGAAGAAGGCTTGCCCTGTCACTCTGGCAAGCAAATTTAGTATCTAGCAAGTGGGAGAAAAGGAAACTACAAATTGTGAATATGTGAACAAGGGATTGCGCCAGTAACCACAAAACAGCTTCCATAGCCTGATTGTAGCTCTGGCCCCTTGACAACCATTGCAACCCTATCTTCACTGATGTTATATTCACACAGCTATCCAAAAACCAAGCCCATCAAGCAACCAAGGTAGCCAAGTCCTTGTTTCTATCATTTTCTGAAGGCTGTCTTTTCATTTTCATGGATACTGACCATAGTTGATGCAAATATATTCACTTAGTACATCAGTACCTTCATCTTTGGCCATACATTGGCTTCAGTGAAAAGTATTGCTACCAGCATGCTCCAGAAACAGTATGAGATCAGGAGATTTGTCCATATTTACAAACCTCAAGTAGGTATTCAGGAATGCAAGTCAAAAACCTCTCCCAACTGTACCAGACAAGGATGTCATTTGAACAAACTTACTCTTTGCGAAAAGAATTGTCTTTGGAGACAAAAGAGCCACATGGCACCTCAAATTATTATTATCGTTATTTTTTTCTTAATGACAAAAATCCCAAGTAGAATATTCAAAGGCTGGTCTCTGAAAATGGGTGCTCTACAGTTAAATGTCATATTTAAAATTCTAGGCATTTAGATAACGAGTAATCATCCTAATTGCTTTTATGATAAAAATGAAATACCAAGCACTTCGGAACATTAATTATGTGAACTCCACATGCTTCCAATCATCTGTCACATACGAAGTTTTAACATTTAGCATTGGCCAAAGGCTGAAAAAAAGTACAGATCCATTGTTTATGTATTGATTTCTTACTGTTTCTGTGCTGCTCACTTCAACAGACCTCAGTGGGGCTTATAACACCATTAAAATAAAAACTACAATGAACAATAACAAGAAGAGGAGCCATAACATGACCTCACCCCATTCCTAAGAGGTCTGTAAGGGGCGTGCATAAGCGCACCAGCGTGCCTACCGTCCCTGTCCTAATGTTCCCTTTTATTCGTATTTATTTCATGTATTCAAATCATGTTTATACTTACAGTATATATATATTATCTAATACGTGCTTGACAAATAAAATACTTATACATACTTAACAGAGTCCTCCTGATCACCAATCTATTTCCAAAGCTCTTTGGAAAAGCCAAGATTTAATGGCTTTTCAAAAGAAAACAACAATGAGGCCAGGAACAGTTTTACCTTTGAAGGAATGTATGCCAAAGAGGGAGGGGTGGGGATGGCGAGATTGAACAGGCTCTTGAAAATGACATTCTTAAGACAGAAGATCTGGACTAGCCCACCTTTCCTGATGTTATTGGGCAACCAGAAACCATTAGGAGAAGGCAGTCAAAATCCTAAACCAGGCAGGTCTTTAAACCTGACAATCAGAGACTTGAATTGCATTCAGAAGGACAATTATGACCCATGAAGCTCTCACAGTACAAATATTACATGGGAAAATCTAGAAGTTCTCATCATTACATAGGCTCCTGCATTTGGGACCACTTGAAACTTCCAGGGCAGTTCCATGTAAAATATTTTGCAGTAGTCCAAACAGGAAGTTATGAAAGGCATCAGCAACCATGAGCAGGGCCTCTTGATCCAGGAAGGAATAAAACTGACATGCTACAGGAAACTGTACAAAAGTCTCCCTAGCCACAACTGCTATCTGCTCCTCAAGCAAGAACTGTACCACCAAGAGGTCCCCCAAGACAGGGGTGGGTTCTAACTTAACTCGCTGCCAGTTTGCTTCCTCCCGCGCCGCGTGGCTGTGCATGCGTTTTGCGTGCGCACGCATGTGCAGTGCTGAAAAATCCAAAAAATCCCCCCCCCCAAAAAAGCCAAAAACAAGATGGTGATGCATGCGCAGTGCCGGAAACTCGGCTTCTGCTCATGCACGGAAGGAAAAAAAACCGGAAAAAATTCAATAAAATAAAATAAAATAAATTCCATTTTTTTTAAAAAAAAATGATGGCGGCGCCCACGGACCGGCACCGACCAAACCGGATCCGTGACGTCACTGTGATGTCACCAGCGGGTCACTACCGGTTCAGGCAAACCGGTCTGAACCGGGAGGAACCCACCTCTGCCCCAAGATATAAATTACTTCCACATCAGGCCTTAAGACACTGTCCAGATCCAAAGATGGAATATCTGATATATGAGAAGGATTCCAAACCCAGAGATATGGAACTAAGCCTGAACCTGTTGATATCCATCCAGCCCATAAAAGCCTCTAAATGCCAAGATAAGACTTCCACAATATCTCATTTGCAACCCAGGCTGAAGATATTCAGTGGGGTATCATTCATATACCTGACCTCCTGCTGGTAGATGATCTTACCCAGTGACTTCATGTAGAGAGTGTTGAACCCCAAGCATCTCATAATTCATCAATTTTTACTTTTTTTCAAGCAGATAGATGCAACCATTAAGTTGAACTTTTCTGATCAAAATCTTGGAAAACTGTCCATTCTATTTTGTGTATTTTCCTATTTTACATTTGTTTAAAATTCAGGGAAATACATGGTGGTCTTTTTTTTTTTTTTTGTAATTTTCAAATTTCTCTAATGTTTATATTGGGTTGCTTTGGGCTAGTTCTCTGTCAGTACATTGTAGTTCACAGACTTATTGTAGTGAAAAATTGAAGGAGAGAATTCTATGTATACCTTCTTGAACTCAAAAAACAAGGTGGAATGTAAACTGAATTAAAAACTGTCTACAACATGGAATTTGTACAGATTCTTCCCTAAAGTCTATTTGTGTGTGTGTGTGTGTGTGTGTGTGTGTGTGTGTGTGTGTGGGTGACAAGTATTTGCTTCTGCTTTGTACTTACTTTTCCCTTAAACTTTCATGGGTGGGTTCTTCTATACATTATTTTGAGGATTATGTTTCCCAAACATAGCTTTTTTGTGTTAATTTTGAAGAGACAAATGTGACTCAACACCTTTCATTGCCAGAAACAAATCAATTTAGGCTCCAGAAAATCTGTGGCAGGTGTCCTTCACACCCCTACGTTGCCCATATTTTTAATATTTTCTCCCTTTAAAAAAATCTGATCCCAGGTCACAGAATGGGGAAGAGAATGTATCCAATAACAATATCGAGTGAGATATTGTAGCATGCATACAGAAGATCCAATTATTCCTTTGAAACTTCCTTTTAAAGAGCATCACGTTTCAAAATAATACATGAGATTTTGGGGAGCTGCTACCATTGAACAAAGCTAACATTTCTCTATCACTAGGGGCCATATTTTGGCTCTTCTCAGATGATGCTAAACTGCAACTCCCAGCATCTTTTCTAGTGGACATATAGTTAGGGCTAATAGAAACTGTATTTCAGTAACATATACTGTAGAAGGTCACAGATTTTCTTTCTCCAGCTCCCATCAATATAAATGAATAGTTTGACTTAGTATTATTCAACTTGCTGTTCAAGATAGAACTGTAAGTAATAAAAAAAATAGGACTTGTGGCTTGTTATTCCCAGGGACTATTGCTTTGAAAGTGCTTCAAACATTCTAAACATGATCTAAGTTCTGGCAGAGACCTTTCCTTTTATTCTAAAATGCCTAGCCTATCAACTGCATTACATTTCTCAGATTTAAATGAAGCCATTGTGAGGTTCAAGATTAATCTAAATGAAGAACAATTTGAGAGATTTCTGCTTTTACAGCTGACAAAGCCCAATTTAGTTCACAAATGATAAAGAGTAACTCAAACGTAAGAGGGTTAACAAAACAAGCACCACTTTTTTCCTCCTTCAAAACACACCATACTAAAGCTTTCAAGAGAAAGAGCAATCTATTCCATCTGTGAAAATGAGAACAATTATTTTGGAAGTAAGCCTTTAGCTAAAAAGAAAATGCTTTCCTACATCACACTTTTATTTACAGCATACATTTAAAAAAAATCCTTAAGGATAGCTAAAAGGAAAGAGTAAAGCGTTATTAAGTGATTAAAAAAAATAGGTAAGAAAGAGAAACCCTCAAGTTTTTCATAAAAACTCTCCTGAATAGCAAATGTTCTTCTGAAATAAAATAAGAACAGAAGAAAGCAGGTACTGAAGAAATGGAAATGATTGTAAAAGATAAAAAGTCTTAAAATGTTAATTATTCATTTGTAGTCACGGTGAACTGCTATTCTTAAAGTGGTTTATGTGTGTAATGGGAATTGTTCACTGTGCTAGAATAAACTGAAAAGTTTATTGCAAAATATATATTCTATCTCTCTCTCTCTCTCTCTCTCTCTCTCTCTCTCTCTCTCTCTCTCTCTCTCTCTCTCTCTCTCCCTCCCTCCCTCCCTCTCTCTCTCTCTCTCCCTTTCTCCCTCCCTCCCTCTCTCTCTCTCTCTCCATTACCAACCCCATGCCTGTCCCACTATCAATGTCCTACTGAGTACCACCTCTGAATCCAGGTCCCATGCTTCATGCCTTCGTCTGCCTGATCAACAGCTCAACTGTGATTCTCTATTATGTGCATAGAGGACAAGTGTGAAATATGTGAATTGTGAATATGTGAATATGTGTGAATTGAAATATAATATTCTGTCATTTTCTTGTATCAATAGAAAAGAAGCGTATACTTAATAACATATGCCACTGGGACAGATAATTGAAGATAAATACATCCTGGTAAGGAAGAAATTATCAATTGAGTACTTATGCTGTATTGCTAATATGCTGCTAAAGTTTGACTTTTTAAAATCGACAAACTACCCTAAGCTTGTCCAACAGAAAATGAACCTCTCTTCTGCCATTATTAAGAACACCATAACCTTCTCTTTTTCTGTTGAAGTTGGTATTGCAACTTCAATAAATTAAACAAAGAAAGGGCTTTTTCTCTAACTAGAGTTCTAGGAAACAATTCTGTGTTGTATCTTTCCATTTTCTAAAGTAACTCTCAAGCAGCTCCTATAGTATGTGCAGTGATTCCGTTTATCTTTTGCTTATAGTATAGCTTTAAAGAATCAGAATTAAACCAGTAGCAATATTTTCTTACTCTATTTATAATTGCATTCCACCACCTTTTCTCCAAGGAAGCCAGAACAACATTCATAAATTTGTTCTATCACCATAACAGGAGAAGCTATGCCCAATATAATTGGTTTTTCCCACAAACTGATTTATCTGCTACACTTGGCATTTCAATGCTTTCATCACAACCATGCTGTTGTTTTGCTGTCCATTCTACTTTGGAAAATTGGCAACAAAAGATCAACAGGATGCAGCTGCAAAATTATTGAGAAGAGTTGTTCATTTGCAGCCCGCTGTCTCCAGCAAAAGTACCAGGATCCCAGCTTGTATATACCCTCAGTTGCTGCCCCCGCTCCCACCAATGAAGCCATATTGAAGACATGGGCCTTACTATTTTCTAATAAGGCTATGAAGCAAAGAAGCATACAAGGTTCTCTATAAGCATTCTACAGTGGAGATGCATTGAGAATTCCCTTATCTGTCTTTCCTGCATGGATGACAATATTCTGATACCAAATCAACATAGTTCTTGATCTATGCCTTCCAATACCTAAATAGTATCCAATATTTATACAATATGGAATAAGTAAATGAAAGCCCACCACTCATTTGCAGAGCCACCCAAAAAGATCCTACTCAGCTCCCAAAGGATCATTAGCTTATACCTTGTTATTACTATGGTGGGTAGTTTTCTACACAACATCAGAATTAAGACTTCCCCATGCTCCTTTAGCTGAATGCAGATGATCAGGAATAGGAATCAATACCCATATATCTCTATTCAGTTTAGCCTAGTATGAATTGGAGAATGACCATTAAGTTGTCCTAGTGAAATTGGAGCATTTTCCATTGGGGTTTCGGCTTTGCCAGGAGGATTAGTTGGCAAGATTGGAAAAAAAACCCTCCCCGAAGAGGACTCACTCGCCGCTATAAAGGGTTGATTGTGTCTGGATCTGGCAATGCTATATTGCTAGTGAAGTAGGTTAATCACAAAAATAGCATTTGCAGGCTTGACACCCCATATTCTTAAAACAATAAATGTTTGAACCAGTGCCTCCAAGTGATAGTCTGGCACTCATTCACACTAAAAACCAATGCACCAATCATACAGAATTTAAAATAATAACTTAACCCAAGAATACGTATAGGACTGATCGGCCTTGACCTCATATTCAGAGAGTTGACACCCAGGCTGAACTCCTAAATCTTTGGGCAAGGCCACTTCTGAAATATTACATCCTGGGAGTTCAACAACAAAGAGCAAAATGACTGGCTGCATTAAAGATGCTGGGAATTGAGAAAAGAAGTGAAGCCTAAAGTAAAATATTGCCACCCAAAAAGAGCTCTGATCTGATTATTCAAGGCACAAGCAGAAAGCCATATTAAAGTGCTCTTCCTTGACCTAGCAGAACAATATGTTGGCAGAAGATCCCAGGATCCTATTGGACCATTGGTAGCTGCTGTGGTCCTGACTGCTTTAATGCAGGAAAGATTAAAGGAAATGATTGGTGGATTCCCATATTTTCATTCCCCCTCCCACCAAGAGTCATTTGCCAGTGGGAAAACAGCCACCAATAATTCTTCCTAAAATAATTGGATGGGATTCGGCAAGTATACACAATATTTAGAATGGCATTTTTAGCCACTAGTCAAGTTGCCTGACTTCATATGAAGAGGCTTCATATCTGACGCTTGCCAGTTGAGCTGTAGCTGAAGATAGATATCGAGCTGTTCTTCAAGAGTTCTAAATCTAAATCCAAAAAATAAACTACTGAATGCCTTGCAGGAGGGAGTGATTAGTGAAAAAAGGAGGTCCATTCTTAACTAGCACTGCAAATGAATGGTGATGAGTCCATTTCTATTCTTCTGGCTAGCAAGACAGGGTGGGTGGCCATACAGCTGAAATGCTGCAGGCTAAATGATGCTCCCTCAAGAAATATTCATCAATAGATTGACAAATAATCAATCTATTGCAGAAGCAGAGGAAAACCAATTTTGAATTCAACTGTGACAGAATTAGCAACACACAAATTGCAAGACTTGGTAGTCTTTCTCAGTTTACTTTGACCTTTAATGTGTTAGTACTGTTTTTAAGCACAGGTCTAGTACTCTTTGAAAAGAGGATTCAAACTATGTACATATAAGACCTGCCAAGGATTTTGAAGCACTCTTGTCAGCTGTTACATAGAGTCAAGTGTCTAGTCTCTCCTGCAGCACAAAACACAAATAATCATGCAACACAGTACCCAATAGTCAGAAGAGAGTTGGTTTGCCCTCAGCAGCAAATGAACTACAGAAGGTGGAATTTATTTATGTCTGTGGTAAATAAAATAAAATAAAATAAAAGAGATACAGGAAACAAACAAAAATTGCAGACATGGGCATCTACTATTAGTCATTATGCAGAGAAAGAGATGCACAGTGATGTCACAATTCAAATGCCACCTTTTGTACTTGCATCCCTGCATCAGATGCAAGCATAGGAGTCACAGGGGTTGTGTAGTGATATCATGATGCCCGTGATAGTTGATAAATATGAGGCTGTGTACAGATAGTAGACAAGTACAGATAGTATTGAAGTGACCAAGATTGCTAAACATGCCAGGTGTCTGACAGCAATGACAATTGCAATAAATGTAATGACGCCTCTAGAGATGTTGATTGACATCTCAGATAAGAGGAGGAGAATGTTTTCTAAAATGGTCTGAGAATGGGATAAGAAAGATATTATTAGATCTATTGACCATGCCATAGAAACAAGAGAATGCAGAAGCACGTGGGAGTCTCTTCCCAGTTCCACTAGATGGAGCACAACCTGTCTTGTACAGAGTCATTAACAACAAAAATAGCACTATATTATAGAGGAGAAGGGTAGAAGGTTTTCTATGGAATGGGCAAGGAATGGCCAATTCCAGCCCCTGATTATTGTCTGCATGGCAAAAATTGTGTCAGGAAAAGTTGGAAAATGCTGTTGAAACCTGGAGCAGCTAAAAATGACTTAAGCTGCCTCCACTGTAGACTGGGAATGATATAGACACAATATATAGAAAGAGCTATTGAGTCATATTCATACTGCAGCCACGGAGACAAGAGGATGAGCCTCAGATGACCTGTCATACCACTCAACATCTTCACTAAAATTTTCCATAGAGGAAGTGAAGTTGAAACATTGTGGACACCAGAAGCACAGGAAAAGTTAACGGAGCTAAGAAATATTCTGACAGGTAGTTATTTGATTCAAAGCACGTCCCAGTGTTGATTTGCAAATCTGCTTCAGTAGGATGATTCAATTGGAATTTTATTCAACTGAAATTCTCCTTTGAAGCTTTGTGTAACCTTAGTAATCAATGTCCTCACTTGATCAAATTTCTCAAAATGTTCACTCGTGAATTTGGGAACAAGGCGAGCAGCTGGGAAATTACATTTGGTCAAGAACAAAATAGTTGGAACTGAAACACACACATTCATGCACATATGCAAGCACAGATTCATGCATACATTTGTTGTTGTTAGTCATGAAGCCATGTCCGATCCATCGTGACCCCATGGACAACGTTCCTCCAGGCCTTCCTGTCCTCTACCATCCCCCGGAGTCCATTTAAGCTCTCGCCGACTGCTTCAGTGACTCCATCCAGCCACCTCATTTTCTGTCGTCCCCTTCTTTTGCCCTCAATCGTTCCCAGCATTAGGCTCTTCCTTCTCATTAGGTGGCCAAAGTATTTGAGTTTCATCTTCAGGATCTGGCCTTCTAAAGAGCAGTCAGGGTTGATCTCTGCTAGGACTGACCGGTTAGATCACCTTGCAGTCCAAGGGACTCGCAGGAGTCTTCTCCAGCACCATAATTCAAAGGCCTCAATTCTTTGGCGCTCAGCCTTCCTTATGGTCCAACTTTCACAGCCATACATTGCAACTGGGAAAACCATAGCCCTGACTATACACACTTTTGTTGTATAGTTGTTGTATGCATACATACATACTTCAAAAGAGGCATCTTGGAAGACTTATCATTTTTCTGTTTCTGAGTTTAGGATCTCGAGAGCATTTTTTTCGGTTTGGTATTATATTAATAGTCTAATCATCTATCCACTGAATAGGTCAATTTACTGAAGGTGCTTTGACATAATTTTGTTTGTTTTATAATATTCATCAGTCTTCTTTCAGGCAAACTTTAAACTTGGCAAAGTCAGAAATGCAAAAAAGTAAACAAATATAGATCTGCTATTTTCCGGTCCACATGGTAGGAGTAGTCACGTGTGGGTTAATCTTCCATCTGCCTGGAGACTGAGATTGTTTCAATTTTGGCTGGCCACTCCCCTTCGCTCGCCTGGGAAGTCCAGTTTTTTCAATCTCAGTCAGCCAAGGAGACGTTTTTTCTCAAAGCTCCAAGCAGATTGCAGTTTTTTCCCTTTGTTCCTTTTTTCACCGGGGCAGCAGGCGATTTCTCTTGGGCAGGATTGCCTCGTTAATTTCTCCTCATCCTCCTAGACCACCAGGTCCGGTGAGTAATGAGCCGTCCTGCTCTTTCGCAGCGATGGCTCCAACGGGGATTTCTCCTGCCGTCAGGGCTTTCCGGGTTCCCCCCGCTTGGATCCCGATGTGCCTCTGCTCCGCGGGCCGTGGGTGCTGTGTGCAGGTCCTTCCCGGTCCGCTGGGGCGACCGCCACCGCCTGTTATTTTCGGCCCGATTCCGGGGGCTCTCCCTCTTTTGGGAACCTCCGAAGCCTCGGAAGCTTCCCCTTCTTAATTCGGAGCGCGTGGGCATTCAGCCTTCCCCCGATCAGCTGTAAGGATTGCCGATGCCTGCATCGCTGTCTCCAGGCAGGCTCGGCTAGATCTGACGCCGGAGTGTGTTTGGAAGCTCCCTGGTTTAGCGGCCCTGGCGAGGAAGCCATTCGCCCATTTGGCAGTTTTTTCAGCAGCCGCATGGTGCGTTCTCCATTTCTCCGGCCGCATGGTGGGCCATGTGGCGCGGTCGCCATTTTATCGCTGCTCCGGCGGCCGCCATCTTGTCCAAACTGCTCCGGCCGCCATTTTTTTTTTTTTTTTTCCTGGCTACGAATGCTGATTATGCCTTAAGGCCTGGGCAGTCTGTTTTAGTGGGCTTGCCCCTTGAGTGTTTATAGTGCCTGATTATCTGGAGTTGCAGCCGGACTCTACCCCTGGAAGGGGGGGGTGTTACAGGCTCGAATGATGCCACTCATATTGCAATGCCATTTTTCCCTTTCAGGCTTTCCAAGGGCAAATTTTCCCCTACTGTGGGATTCTCCACCACTGTGTGTCTCTCAGCAGTTTCTTCTGAGCCTGATCAGCACTTCTTATGGCAGAATTACAGGCAGCTGCTGAGACAATGGGGACCAGGTCCAAGGCGCCCAAAGGTTCTAAATCCACCCCAAAAGGGGAACCTGGCAAGACCAAGGTCTCTAAACCATCATCATCATCGGATAAAGATGCTGACCGGCGCCACAAGGCCCTAGAGCGTCAGTTCGCTAAAGCTGACGCTAAAGCGTCAGTTCGCTAAAGCTTCAAAAGGTCCAGTTCCTCCTTCTGAGGAGGCGGCTTCTGATGAGGTGGATGATTCCCCTCTTCCGGAACTCTCACCCCAATCTTTTGGGGAAAGGCATTTGGGCTGGCTTCCTGAGGGACCTCAGGAGTCGGTGCCTTCTAACCCGCCTTATAGTGAGGAGCATTTTCTCCCCTTAGCCTGCAGATCTGGAGCAGCCATGCAGCCTACTGGCTCTTTGGGGGGTCCTCCCCCAGAGGCCACGTTCACCCCTACCTCAGCGGGGCTCCGCTCGGGGGAAGACCAGGCGCCCATTTTGCTCCAGGATCTTAAGGAGATTATTGTCCAGGCAGTGTCACAGGGCCTAGCCTCGGGTTTTTCCCACCAGGCCAGTCTTCAATCCCAGCCTCATCAGGGGTCCTCCCCGGGGTCTAGACGTCTAGTTCAAACAGCCGCCACACCTCCCTCTCACCGCTCATCTCAAAGTGAGGGATCCGTACGGGGGGAGGAGGAGGAAGAAGGAGTGGCTGACGAGCAAGAGTTCTCTGATGATGAGGGTGTCACCCAGGACAAGCCAGCCTTTACTGGCCTCTTCCGCCTCCCTCTCTTCAAGCCACTCCTCTACAAGGCTAGAGCCGCGGCTAATATGGGGCCCCCGCCCAAGCCTACTGAATCTATCCCTCAACAGGGTGCGCCCGAATCTCTCTTTTCCTAGCCATCAATTGCCGAGCTAACCTTGCCATCCCCCCAATTATTTTTGGATGTCATACCGCGGCAATGGGCCAGTCCAGGTTCCCTGGCTACTCCCACTAGGGCCCTGGCGGCCAATGTCACTTCCCATCGACTCCTGTGGCTCCGATCGTGGCATGCGGACCTCCGTTCCAAATGGCGTCTGGCCTCTGCCCCCTATGGAGGTTCCCACCTCTTTGGGGAGGCGTTGGAGCCGTTTCTTACGGAGACGAGGGACAAACGTAAAATTTTATCTTCGCAATATAGGAGATCGGATCGCAGATCCGCTCCCTATCCCCCTCGTCAGCCCTTTCGCACTCAAGAGTCAGGGACTTTTTCAGCCCAGTATAATAGGTATTTCCCCTCGGCTGCCGACCGCCAGAGAGACGGCCCCTCTTCCCGAGACAGGGGTAGGCGTCCATCAAATACTAGGAGGCCCTTTCGCGGGTCCCTCGGCAGATCAGGCCGTAGGGGCAAATGACTCCCTTACCCCCTCGCCCATCGGCGGCCGCCTGCAAAGCTTTGCCAGCCAATGGGCAAGGACTACCTCCGACGCTTGGGTCCTGCAGACCATACGGTTGGGCCTCAGGTTGGAATTCCTCTCCCCTCCCCCCTGTCGCTTCCTTCAATGTCCGGTACCCAAGGACCATCACAAGAAACATCTCATGGAACAGGAAATCCAGCATCTGCTCGATATCCAGGCCATAGAGCGGGTACAGGAGGGAACAGGGTTTTATTCTATCCTCTTCCTGGTTCCCAAGAGCTCAGGGGGTTGGAGAGGAATCCTCGACCTGAAAAGACTCAACCGTCACATCACTTACCGAAAGTTCAAGATGCAGTCCCTCAAAACCATCCTGGGCTGCATCCGGACAGGAGATTTTTTTACGTCCGTAGACCTAAAGGAGGCCTACCTCCACATTCCCATTTTTCCAGGCCACAGGCGCTACCTACGGTTCCTGTTTGCCGGAAGACATTACCAATACTGCGCCATGCCCTTCGGCCTCTCTTCGGCTCCAAGGGCATTCACAAAGATTCTTGCAGCGCTGGCAGCGTCCCTTTCAGCGATGCCCATCAGGTTGCACTGCTATTTGGACGACATCCTGATCCTGTCGTCCTCCCCCCTGCAAGGGACGGTAGACCTGCGAAATGTCATCAAGGCGCTGGAAGCTCACGGCTTCACCATCAACACGGCAAAGAGTCATCTCACCCCCTCGCCACAGATTCTCCACCTGGGGACAGTCTTAGACTCCAGGGTTTGCGGGGTCTACCTATCACCGTATCGTCGGGCGAGCCTTCAGGTCCTCACGGCCCAGGTCCTGTCACTCGCAGTGGTGCCACTGGCCACGTTGTCATGCCTGTTAGGAAAGATGCTGTCGTGCATTGCCATTGTGCCCTGGGGGACGGACTCTCTTCTGCCCATCAACCTATTAGAATTGCGGGCCATTCGGTTGGCATTAAGACATTTTCAACCACAGATCAGACAGTCGCACGTGCTAATCTTGACAGACAATATAACCGCCAAGGCCCATGTGAACCGGGAGGGTGGTACCCGCTCTCGCCCCCTCATGGAGGAGTCAGGGCTCCTGGGCAGTTGGGCAGAGACCAATATCCTATCCCTGAGAGCGGAACATATATCTGGCTCTGCCAACACACAGGCGGACTGGTTGAGCAGGGCGACCCTCGACCAGTCCGAGTGGAGTCTGTGCAAGGACTTGTTTCTGGAGGTGTGCGCCAAATTTGGCACTCCGATTGTGGATCTTTTTGCCCGCCGGGCCAACGCTCAGGTCCGCAGGTTCTTTTCCAGATTCCCAGAACTGGGGGCGGAACGGGTCGATGCCCTCCGCAGCCCCTGGCCGCAGGGGCTCCTCTATGCCTTCCCTCCCCTCCTCTCATCCACAGGGTGATTCGGAAGGTGCTGGAGGAACGGGTGGAGGTCATCGTGATCGCTCCGTATTGGCCTCGACGTCCCTGGTTCGCGGACCTGGTGGACCTCTCGACGGCGGCACCTTGGAGAATCCCGGAGGATCGGGTCTCGCTAGCTCAGGGGGCCATTCTGCACCCAGAACCACAATGGCTGCAATTGGCCGCCTGGCGGTTGAGCGGGAGATCCTGAGGAGGGACCGTCTGTCATCTGAGGTAATAAATATGATCCAAGCCTCCAGACGGACGTCCACCACGCGCATTTATGACTCCACATGGGATGCCTTCTCCCGCTGGTGTCAAGGAAGGGCCATAGATCCCACTCAAGCTTCCTTCCAACCGGTTTTGGAATTCCTGCAGGAGGGGCTTAAAAAAGGGTTGTCCCCCAACACTCTCCGGAGACAGGTTGCTGCCCTGTCTACTGTTTTACCTGGGGAGGGAGGTCTACCTCTCAGTCACCATCCCAGGGTTAAGGGTTTCTTAAGGGGTGCGGCCAACCTCTGTCCTCCTGTTGTGCACCGATACCCATCGTGGGATCTCCCCTTAGTCCTGCAAGCGCTCACAGTAGACCCCTTCGAGCCCCTCAGGTCTAC
>QLTV01003648.1:1224538-1254809 GCA_003457575.1 Thermophis baileyi
CCTCCTTCCTGCCATCCTCCCTGGGGAGGAAGGTGTCGTCCGCCACCATAGGCCGCTGGCTAAAGGCTTGCATTACGACCGCTTATAATCTGCGGGCTGTTTCGCTTCCCGGTCACGTTACAGCCCATTCCACTAGGAGCGCTCCCACCTCAGCTGCCTGGTCCACCCAGGCCTCGATTTTGGACATTTGTAGGGCTGCCACCTGGTCTTCTCCTTCGCCCTTCGTTCGCCATTATAAGATCGATCAATATGCTTCGGCTGAAGCGTCCTTCGGACAGAGGGTCCTGCAAAGTGTAGTTGCCACCCCTGCCACTATGGGCCCTTCAGTTCCCCCCCCCCTGGGGACTTAGCTTGGGTATGTCCCACACGTGACTACTCCTACCATGTGGACCGGAAAATGAACGTTGGTTCCTACCTGATACGTTCCTTTTCGGTCCTTGGTAGGAGTAGTCACTCCCGCCCGTTGTACAGGTCCGGGCCCAGTTCCGGGGTGGTGACTTCTCTTTTTCAGGTACTTTCCTTGGCCTTCTTCGTTGCAAAAACTGGACTTCCCAGGCGAGCGAAGGGGAGTGGCCAGCCAAAATTGAAACAATCTCAGTCTCCAGGCAGATGGAAGATTAACCCACACATGACTACTCCTACCAAGGACCGAAAAGGAACGTATCAGGTAGGAACCAACGTTCATTTTCTATCATTGCCCAAGCCATCTCCTGAACCAATCAATTTAATGGATTTAGACCTTATTTTTTTATCTATGTATGTACCTCTTTGCAGAATGTCTAAGTTTCAGGCCTAGCTACTTATTTTTTGCATTTGTCCCAATGTCATACTCCTTCAGTTTCTTGTAAGTAATGTGAGCTTTCTCTGCTTTGCTTCCCAACTTAGAAATATATTCAGAACAAATCTGCTATCCACAATTTTTTTCTTTGCAATTTTTGTACTAAGTAACCTTATCAAATTGTATGTTTCTAAATGTTACCTCATCCCACATCAAATATGAGGGCAGGATGTTCTACTCTTTATAATATTAAGTGTATAATTTTTTTTTCATGTGCCATAAAAATGTTTTAATATTTCAGGTTGCTTTCAGTTTCTGAGCATGGACAGCATAGCTTTTAATACATTGTATTGATAAACAGCAACAGAAAAAATAAGTCTCTGAGGTATTATTATTGTTAATCTTGGCTGATTCCAGAGAACCAAACAAGGTTGGAGATCAGGATAGAAACAACTAAAAAATCCCAAGGCTCTATATTGGTTTGGAAATTAAAAATAAAATGGAAGAAGCAATGGCAAATCACTTCCATATCGTTGCCTCAGAATATTTCATCAATCTGTTCATGTAGCTACCGGTACAAGGAATTCAGCTCAACTCCAGGGTGTATTTCTACTTTCTACTTATATCTTTCTTCTTAAATGTTTCATCCTAGTAATTTCCTTTGATATGCTTAAAAATCAATCATTTCCCATTTATCTTTATCTTTAAACAGCAAGCAAATTAGATTGCAATATGCTTTATTTTTTAATTATTGGAAGTGACATATTAGATTTCCTTGGGTCTTTTTTTAGAGTTGAGTTTACTGAATAGCTAGTCAAATTCTCAATAACTAGACTAAGATTCAAGAGCATGTTTACCTGCCTTTGTCGTTACAAGCAAAATACAAGCAGCTTCTAGTTCAGAGTTCAGAGAGAGACAAGAGCACAGAGTGGGCTGAGCCACACCCAGCCTTCTAGCTTCAGTTTCAATTCTCTGCACAGACTCAGATGTGTTTAGCTCCCATTGGCTGACTTAGTTGCTATGCCTATTCATTGGCTGACCTTGTTACCATTGGCTCTCCCAGTTCATGAATAATCTGACAAAGAGAAAAGTACATTGGCAGTAAAGAGGATTGAATGAGATTAGAGAAAGGCAAAGAAACCAGTTTTAACAACAATCTGTGAAAAGGAATTGTGTGAATGTGGGTGAGGGTGTGGGGGGGTGGATAGTTGGGTGTGAGTATATAGTCTTAGGATATTTCATACAATCATTATAAATATCATCATCAAAACTCCAAAACCAAAGAGAAACCTACAGTTCCGGAAAAAATAAATGTATCTTCTTTGTGGACTTTGACATTCCGATGGCCATAAAAATAGCAGGCATATTTATTACAAAAGTTAGAAAGAAATATAATCCTTTCATAAAAGTCTCCAAGCCAAATCCAGCTCTCATGTTCTCCTTATGTCATGGAGAATGGCAGCAAGACTTTCCTTGCCAATGATTTGTGTTATCTCAAAAATCTTAGCAAAATGGGTATTTTAACTAGCTTCCTGACTAGAAGCTGGCTTCATTTTTCAGAAATAATCTCTTTGCTGCTTTGGGGAAGACAGTCTCATGTTAAGAAAGTTCCAAATAAATCCATTATCCCTATGTCGACATGAAAAGATTGATAATATAAAAATCATAATCCAGTTTAAATGAAATATTGTAAAGTCCATTGATTTAAATGGAAGTGTTAGAATTAATAACATATGCAGCATGGAGTTCACTTTCTTATTCCAAAGTAATATATACCATATATGTGTGTGTGTGTGTATGTGTACATATACATATGTATATTATATATTATATAAATATATATTACCCTATATTACAAAAAGTAATATTAATCATGTGTGTGTGTGTGTATGTATGTATGTACATATTTCTATTTCTTTAAAGTCTTCCTGATGAGTTTTCTAAGACACACAATTTTTCATTACTGTAGTACAACGACTAGTAACATATAGGCATTTTTAAATTAATATTTCAGTATGTCTATCAGTGCATTAAAAAATCAGTGCTCTGGTTTGCTGTAATAAACTCTTAATGAATAGTTGAACCCGAAGATCAAAAGTTCTACTCACTTCTTTAGTACAGTTTTCTACTGCAAAGTTGGTAGGAAAGAGTTTGGTTTATAACCATACGATATGTAGAATGTCAGCTAAGTTCAAGAAAATGTATTTATTTGTTTAAGACCAAAATGTGTCATCTTCCTTCCTTTGGATTTTATTTTATTTTCCATGCTACAAATATGTCTCTCTGATCACTCAACATCTTTTGGTGTTATTATTGTACGTTGCTCAGTGCTAGTGAGTTTATGTTCACTTTGATGAGGATACTAGAAAGGATTTCACTTTTTAAAAAACATGAATGTAAGATTTTGGTAAGACATTGACTAGAAGGACTTCAGATAGTTCTGCACTTTATTTATTTGCTGTGACAACTCAAATTTCCCTGAAATTCATTCAGATGGCAAGGGATGTAAACTTACCTTATTGCATATGACAGGAAAGCATCACTTAGAACACCTTATTTGAAGATCGTTTTTGTCCTGCTTTGTTGCCTCTCTCTGTTATAGATAATCCTCATTTAGTGACTGCCTCATTTAGTGACTATTTCAAGTTACAACAGTAATGAAAAAGGAACTTTATGACCAATCTTCACAGGTCTGTAAAGCAAAGGAAAGCTAAAGTAAGATCATAAGCACAGCTGTGGTTTGATTTAGCAATCAGTTTACTTAACAACCAAATTATGTGGTCCAATTTTGGTCGCTAAACAAGGATTTCATGTATATTCTTGTGAAGAACATCACTGTTAGCCATCAAGAGACTGACTGGAAATCAGCTTTTATGTTAGATTCAAGATAAGTTCTACTTCTGAACGATGGCCAAATGTGGAGTCTAAAGACCATGCTTCTTATCTCCTCCAAAGTGATGTAAAAGCCCACAATAAATATCAATTAAGATGAATAAAATACTTGTAAGGAAGATATATTAGTCAATTGCAATCTTTTGTTCACCAGTTCCTTTGATCCCAGGACTACATTTGGATCCCAAGCCTTTTCTGTGATTTCCCTGAAGTTGCCTTAGATTGCGACTATTGAAAAATAGTACCACAATTTCCCACTATTTTGAGACAGTAATACATATAATTATAGTGCCAGTCTATACTAGGTTTATTAGAGTTTTAAAAATGAAGAAGACCCCTAAAACCTAGGAAAATTGTACAGAATAACTTTGTATAATTTCCCCACCTACAACTGTTATTAGATGACCAAATATGTTAAGTTCCATGTCCAACTTGGTTCTAGAGCACTGTGGCACAATTCACTTGGATTATTCATTGTGATGCAATGAAGGGCTTCACAAAATGTGTCCAGATAGAAAACACACAACGGAAGGCAATGGGAGAAAATCCATATTTTTGCTCAGGCAAGAATTAGTCTCAGTATATCTACGTATATAGTTTCTGTACATAGATGTTATTGCAAAGGGTCTTTATACATGGCAGCCATTATTATATTCTCTAAGTTGTAATCACCAGCACATACACATATGCTTACATTCATACACACTAGAAGATCTCCAAGGTCCTTTCCAATGCTGTTATTCTATATTCTGTAGTGTGTTTTTATGGACTGGACATTGACTGCAGTAAAGATACTTGTTTTATCCTAAAGGGTTATACATTTATGTTCTATTCCCCCCACCCCTTTAAGGAAATAAGGACAATGGCAGAATGACATGAGTGCATACGGCTGATATTTCAACCCTTTATTTGTTTCTTTTTCAGATGGTAGAAGTATTCAAATGAATTTGTGCTTCTCTCTTCTGTTTGCAGTATGCATAGATTATTCAACTGGATGATGTTGTGTAAGTAGCTGGCACATTTTCATTTCTTTTCTGTCATGTGTGATGCCCTTTTGAAGGCAATATCTGCCAGCATATTTTCCCTGTAATCTTCCTCCTCTGGCAAGATACAGTTCAAATTATAAATCTTCACTGGGAGACTAAGTATGGTTCCAGGCTCATCTATCAGGATTCCAGTAAGGATTTCCATTGGCTAAATCCTAGTCCATACAACAGGATGCCTCTCCAATGGAGGAGGACAGCATCCATATTTGATTCCACGATATTTACATGCACATTTAATCCAAATTCAAAGAAGCAAATATGACTACTCTCCAATTAAGATAAACAGATAAACCTTTATTGCCATTTTTTTTTGCTGTGAGTGAACTGGCCCACATTAAAAACGAAATTCTGTTGCCTGCTCTCAAAATAAAGTATATATCTACCCATACACATACATAACACACATATACACATGCTATATACATAAACCTAAGAAGATCATGTTAGCATCTCATTCCACCTTGTCATATCCAGCAGGGTTATTTTCCCTGGGTTAAAAATGGGAATAATCTGATGGGGTTTTTTGGTATATCACTGTCCGTTTTGAATACATAGTAGAAAGAGGAAACTTGAGAGTTCAGAAAGTTGATGCTACATGGAACAAAACTGTGACTGAATCTGGATGTTATTATATATTTTAATTCAAACACAATGTTTGGAGATCTTAGGCTTTCATTCTAGCCTTGAGGGATTTGACTTCTAGCATACATCTCAGCTATTATTAGACAGCAAACTTAAGAGTCATGTCCAGAGTGGCCTTCAGAGTAAAAAAAAGCCAACAGTCAGTTAAATGCAATTTTAACTTCAAGTAATAGATATGATTTTTTACAATGGCCATAACCCTGAGATTTTCTCAATGATACTGCATTGTTTTATAGAATTCTTCCCTTCCATCTTATTTCACTCTACCTGATTACATAATTTCTTACAAAGACCTTTTCTGCTGCATTTTTTCTTGCAGCATGCAGTCTGTAGAATGCTTATTTGGGTTCTGTAAGATGTACTGAAAGGAGACGTGGTGGCTCAGTGGCTAAGACGCTGAGCTTGTTGATCAGAAAGGTTGGCAGTTTGGCAGTTTGAATCCCTAGCACCGCGTAATGGAGTGAGCTCCTGTTACTTGCCCCAGCTTCTGCCAACCTAGCAGTTCGAAAGCATGTAAAAATGCAAGTTGAAAAATAGGAATCACCTTGGTGGGAAGGTAACAGCGTTCCGTGCGCCTTTGGCATTTAGTCATGCCGGCCACATGACCACGGAGACGTCATCAGACAGCGCTGGCTCTTCAGCTTAGAAACGGAGATGAGCATCGCCCCCTAGAGTCGGGAATGACTAGCACGTATGTGCGAGGGGGACCTTTACCTTTTTAAGATGTACTGAAGGGGATTCATGAATTCATAATCCTGTATTTGGTTCAAAAGCATTTGATAGCTATGAGGATGTTCTGCAAGAGCTTATTGTGATGATGCCTGGAGAAAATGACAGTTTTGCCAGAATTACTGATTCATGCTAGAACCTCTTCTTCAGCCTGATCAGGTATATTGTCAATTATGCTCTTTACCAAAGCTCATTTGTCATTCTCTATCATCTTGACCCTTATGTCCCCTCTGTTTCTCAAGCAATCAGTCATTCCTGGCTGTTAGTCTACATGATTTGAAGGATTTTTTTTTGTGTTATAATTTTAATACACATCATACATATATTTCCAATGAGAGCTGTTCCCCAGTTCATGTGCAATTATGTGCAGTGATTCAGATAATTTTTGGCTTTTCAAATCAATGATCTGAGGAGGTCAGAGCACAATATGTATACCCTTTACTTTGAAATGTGGGGCTCTTATTTTTTTTCTAATATCCTGAAAACACCATGTGTAACCCTAGATACAGATGCACCAAAGACTCAAATACACCCATGCAAAAATGTGATATGGCTGCAGTTCCTTATGAAGGTTCCCCAGGTATATCACCCAAGTGACTTTGGCTTCCTACTGATATGCCTGTGTTTGCTGTATCTACAGAATAGAAATGTTTACATGTACAAGTGTACATGCAATTCCTGCAACCGTTCTTCATATGTTTTTGTCTCCAGGACTTTAATCATCTTAGTTGCTCTTCTCTGCACTTTTTCCAAAGTCTCAACATCCTTTTTTCATAAGATGGTGGTGGCCATTCAATGCTCCAGGCAAGAATCTTTTTCAGCTCAATTAGAGATGCCAGGATTCAACTTTAGACCTCTGTAAATGCAGTGCTTATGCTCTAACCTTGTGAATAATAGTGGCCTAGATTTCAGATCACTTTTTCTAATTAAGTCCATTAGAGCTGTATCAGAAACAATCACCTGGAAAATTTATGATAGCAATTTGAGGACTTCTGAACATTGTTCATGAATGAGATTCATGAAGATACCTCAAGATTCCAGTCCTTTATCAGTATCAATTTAGAACTTTCTTCCATAATCTGTCCTCTCCAAAAAGATGTGCCTAAAAACCACTGAAAAATGTGTTTCTTCTACTCTTCTACTATTTCCCCTAAATTAATTTCTTTCCAGATGTCCACTGGCATAAGCCTCTTTTGATGACTTTTCTGAACTGTCAATAAGAACAATTACTAGCTTATTGAATACTCTATTTTGCCTTCTAAATATCTCCACTGTGGTCCAAATCAAACTAATATTTCTCAAGATGAGTGTATTAGAGAGGACAGTAAAATATTTCTGAAGATGAATGTATTAGAGAGGACAGCAAAGTGAGGTTCTGAGATTTATATGGGTTCCAGCAATAGTTCTAATGAGGAAATATCATGCACATGCATTCCACCTTTCATAAAGATGAAAGGAAGCTTTTATGCTGCAAGCACTGAGACTATGAGAAACTTTACCTTTCTAATAAAGCTAGGATCTAGGGAAACATGGAAATGCTGCTTATGTCCTGTCCTCTCTATGCAGAACAGGTTTCCTGCCTGAACTATTGCACCTCTGGAATTAGCTATGGAGTTCCTGAAGCTAATTGTTCTTGGGGATTTCAACCTGTTTTCTCTGAAAGAAGAGTTGAAGGCAGCTCAGAAGTTCATGGTTCGTACAACATTTAAGGTATTATAGAGGCCAAACATTTTTGCCTTGAGGCATATGCAATGAGAGGTAAGCCTTGGGGACATTAACATCTGTCTCTTGTCATGGTCAGAATAACCCTGTTTGCTATGGCATTATCTGGTGCAACAAAACTTTAGGGAGGATGACTTTATCTGCCCCATCTGCTCCAGGCTTCTAATAGAACCATGACTTCCAGAGGACTCTGGGGGAGTTTCTTAAGCTGAAGGTGAGCAGTTCAGGGAGGGTAGGAGCATCCTTGAAAAACACTGCACCTTCATAACCACTCCCAGCTTATTGACCTGGGGAGATCCTTGGTCTTCTGGGGAACTTTATGGGATGAAGCAAACCAAGAAATGCCTGATGTGTCACTGGTTTAGAATGAGGATCAAGCATGTATAATATCCCATGCCTGATATTATACATGCTTGATCCTCATCAAGCATGTATAATATACCATGATCAAGCATGTATAATATCCCACGGCCCATAGTACACTAAGCATGTATAATATCCTATGCAGGGGTGGGTTGAAACTTACCTCGCTGCCGGTTTGCTCCCCCCCGCACTGCATGGGCGCGCCACATGGGCGCGCCACGTGGGTGCGCCACGTGGCCGTGCCACGTGGCCGCGCCACGTGGCATGCGCAGTGCCGAAAAATTTTTAAAAAGCCAAAAAAAAAAGCCAAAAACAAGAGGGCGAGGCATGCGCAGTGCCACATGGGCGCGCGCACGCTTCACATGTGCGCGCATGCGCAGTAATGAAAAATCCAAAAATAATAATAATTTAAAAAGCCAAAAACAAGATGGCGACCACATGCACAGTGCCGGAACTCGGCTTCTGTGCATGCTCAGAAGGAAAAAAAATTTAAAAAAATAAAAAAAAATAAAAAATAAAAAAATAAAAAAAGATGGCCGCGCCCATGGACCGGCACCGACTGAACTGGATTGGTGACATCATTGTGATGTCACCAGCAGGTCGCTACCGGTTCAGGAGAACCGGTCCGAACCGGGAGGAACCCACCCCTGATCCCATGCCTACAGTACACTAAGGGGATAACTGGGATAAAATATTGATATTCATTTTTATTATTTCCACAGATTGTCATCCAGTGGTTCTTTTTAAAGTGACCCATACCCATACTATGAGCCATGGTGGCGCAGTGGTTAGAATGCAGTACTGCAGGCTACTTCTGCTGGCTGCTGGCTGCCTGCAGTTTGGCAGTTAGTCTCACTGCTTCAAGGTTGACTCAGCCTTCTATCCTTCTGTGATCAGTAAAATGAGGACCCAGGTTGTTGGGGGCAATATGCTGACTTTGTAAACCGCTTAGAGAGGGCTGCAAAGCACTGTGAAGCGGTATATAATTCTAAGTGTTATTGCTATTAAAGTGAGTAAGCATGGTCAGAAATATGGTCAGAAAGGAGCTGCGGTAGCGCAGTGGTTAGAGTGCAGTACTGCAGGCTACTTCTGCTGATCACTGGCTGCCAGCAGTTTGGCAGATCGAATCTCACCAGGCTCAAGGTTGGCTCAGCCTTCCATCCTTCCAAGGTCGGTAAAATGAGGACCCAGATTGTTGGGGGCAATATGCTGACTCTGTAAACCGCTTAGAGAGTGCTGTAAAGCACTATGAAGCGGTATATAATTCTAAGTGCTATTGCTATTGCTAATATCATCTAAATGGCTGTTAAAATGAATTTTCTAGGCATTTGGAGAATAAAGCTGCTCAAATTTGCTCAGAGCTTGATGGTAGTTGGGCAGTCCAGAGAAGAGCACTGATGATGTTACCTAGTTTGATAGTGCAACATCTGCAAGAAAACCACCAGGTTCAGAGAGCACTAAGGACCCCACAGTTCAACTCTGAGCTACAAATATTCTCTTCTTTCAACAGAAGATGATTGAGGTCTCACCTTGTGAAGTTATCTGGTATGAATTTGGCCCAGTCAGATCTGAGGAAGTGGAAAAGAATCTCTACAATATCAGGTAAGGTATTTGTAGCCTTGACCCTCCTGGTTGATGAAAAGGTCTAGATTCACCACTGGATCAGAGTGGTGCTGAGTTGAGGAAAGTATTACCACATTCTCATCAAGAAGTCATCACTCAGTCCAGATATACTAGCAATTATTGAACTTTTGAGGGAAGGTTGAGGAAAAAATGATTGTGCTGAAATGCAGGAGGTCCTAGAGCAGGAGTGTCAAACTCGATTTCATTGAGGGCTGCATCAGGGTTGTGTTTGACCTTGGGGGGCTGGAGTGGGCATAGCCAGCTCAGTGTCACTCATGTCGGGGGCACCTGTGGTGGCCCGAGCGCTCTGCCAGTGAAAACGGAAGCTCCGTTTTTGCTGGCAGAGGCACCGCGGGCCCGTCCTTTGCTGTTTCCAGGGTGGCTCCGCAGGCCAGATCTAAGCACCCTGTGGGCCGGATCCAGCCCATGGGCCTTGAGTTTGACACCCCTGTCCTAGAGGAATTGGATCATGCAATATGAATTGAGGTCCAGGTCCAGTTACCTCCTTAGTCTTCTCCTGACTCAGTCACCTCAGTCACACAGTCATTGTTCATATTGTAATACCTGCAGTGAGATTATTACAATCTATCAATTTAAAAACTCATGATAGGACAACTCAGGGACTCAATGAAATTTGCCCTTGATCCTAAGGACACTGAGATAACTGGCAAACATCTTATAATCTTATCTAATCTTACCAATCTTATCAATTTATTATTTTTGTAAAAAAAAAAAACCATAGTAAATGAAGTACTAATCCATTGCACATTTCCTGATCTGAATTTATGCTCCCTCCCCATGATGCTCTAAGGTCTGTTGTTCTCAACAAATTCTGAAAAATGTGAGTTGATGTTTAAAAGTATATAGCAATAGCAATAGCAGTTAGACTTATATACCGCTTCATAGTGCTTTACAGCCCTCTCTAAGCGGTTTACAGAGTTAGCATATTGCCCCCAACAATCTGGGTCCTCATTTTACCCACCTCGGAAGGATGGAAGGCTGAGTCAACCTTGAGCCGGTGAGATTTGAACCGCTGAACTGCAGCTAGCAGTCAGCTGAAGTAGCCAGCAGTGCTGCACTCTAACCACTGCGCCACCTCGGCTCTTATGCACCGGAGCATTGAATATTTATGAGGAAAACTTCCTGCAGCCCTCACAAATTATGAATTTGAAGGGCAGTCATAATACAAAATGGAAGAATGAAGGGGAAAACAACAAACAAGAGGTGCTTATAAAAATATGCATTAGACAATTTTTACTGAACTATAGAATGTCATTAGTGAAAAAAATCTGTTATGAGAGGCAAGTGCTTGGCAGAAACCCAGTATGTGTCTGGGAATTACTAGACAATAGGTTGTATTTTGGTCTCACATTTGTTAAATCAGGGCCTATCTATCTATCTATCTATCTATCTATCTATCTATCTATCTATCTATCTATCTATCTACTGTCATCTCATTTATATCCTTTATATCTTTCTGTTCACTAAATATAGTCCTTGATAGAATTTCCCTTCACTTACCAATTAAATGAAATTGATTGATCAATTATGTGACATGCTGACTCCTAATGACTGCCTAGATCAGGGGTCCCCAGTCCCCAGTCCGTGGACCGGCACCGGGCCACGGCATGCCAGAAACTCGGCTGCGCAAACAAGTGAAGCCCCATCCGTGGGATGCAGGCAGCATGAGAAACCATGTTCCCTCTGATCCATGGAAAATCCTCTCTCTATGGAACTGGTCCCTGGTGCCCAAAAGGTTGGGGGCTACTGACCTAGATAAACTTATTCCAAATAATCTATTCCTAACCTGGCCTTTCAGCTCTCACAATCCATTTGCTAATCAAGACCATTCAGCTTGCTGCTGGTCATTATTCTTCTCTTTACTTCCATCTTTCCTAGAATTATAGAGTTTTTAAGAGAGCTGAATCCTCTCATAATATCTTCAAAATACAACACTTCGAACTGAACCTAGCAATTTATGCTAGGAATGAAAACGGTGGATTAATTTATTCTACAATCCATTTGTTGGTCTTCTAGTTCCAATACTGAATTTTAAAAAACCATCAATATTCTTTCTACTGTTTCTTCAAAATGCAATGTTCACTTCCACAGAGGATCACTGGTCACTGCATGATTCAGATCTCTGTAAGTGTAGATATGTCATATATCTGAATATCTTTTTCAAGGACTTCATTGCTACATTACCTACTGCTACCCTATGGTTTATTTCTTGACTACTGTTTCCTTTACTCTTGACAGTTGATCCTAAAAGGCAACATCTATCCACCGCTTTAATATCTCCTTGTTAATTCAAAGGCTAATTGATGGACTCGGCATTAGTTTGGTCTTTATATTTAATCATAGACACATCATTTTTTACTGCACGCTTTGACTTTCATTATTTGAGCTTGCAGATCATTTACATTTTCAGCTCTCAGTACTCTCATTGGCATAGTGCAGCTTATTGATATTTCTTCCTCTAATTATGAAGCCACTTCTTCCAATCCAGCTTCCTCTCATTCTTTTGTTGACCTGGAACCATTTCGTTTCACGATGTTTAATCCAAACTGGGGCTTCCTGTAGCATGGATAGGTTTTACCTCTTACGTTCCGAGTGTTTCATTTTCTCAGCTTTTCCACCTATGTCTTGAAGACTGCAGCAAAAGTCTGTGCTGTGTGCATTCAGCCATGCTTAGCAGGCAGTGTCTTGGCCAAAGTGAAATGTTTCTGACTGCTGCATGACCTTTTGTCTTTCTCTGGAACTTGGTGCAAGACCAACCCAGCTGCTGGTAGGCTAGAAAGTGAGTGCCAAAACACCTCCACCCCTCTCTTGTTGCTTCTGAAGGGGAAAAACCCCAAGCCCCTCATCCTTTAAGTGAGTGGAATTTACATTTTCTATTTTGAAATAAGTTATATATGCAAGGAGGGAATATAAGGTTCTGCTCACTAACTGGAGCAAGGCAAAAACTTATATAGTGATCATGTTTATAAGCTGTTTTTGCAAATTGTGCTTTTAAGTATCAGGCTACAATTTTTACATCAGCTGAATCCGTTTTATTAGACCAAACTACTTCTTTGGTTAGTTTTCTCCTTCGCTTTCTTTGCTGTTGCTGCTCACACTGTACAATGGAGGAGATAGTGGTCTGCCAGCTAGAGCCTTCAACATCATAAAACAGGAATAGCAAGCAGCCAGCTGGGTTCTTCAAAAGGACCAATATCCACCAATCAGGGACTGCAAAGGGACCTTCACAGCAACAACACTAGCTCTCCTACCATAGTTTGCCAAGCGCATTCCACCTAATCCAAAGCTGCTTTGGTGATCCAAAACATGTCTTTGGGTCAACAAAGTTGAAAGAGCAAGGCTCAGTCCTATAATTGAAGCTTCTGGAGCCCATTTCCTGACAGGGTGATTTGTCTGGCATCTGTTCTTCACCATGGTCCTCCCTTTGCTGCCTTGTCCCTTTCCTCATCGACTCACCCACTTCCACTATTGTGTTTATAGTTTTTCTGGGTTATCCTTGTCAAGAGACTGAGTTTCATACATGAGTTTGTGATGGTCACTGAGAGGGAATTGGTGGCTGTTTGCGTCCATTCACGTATGCAGCTTACATGGAGCATTGCCTTGTAGCATACCAGTTCAAGTTTGGAACTGACTTCTAAGTTCAGGGATGTTTTGGAAAACTTTCTTTGATTTTCCATGCCTGTTTCTATCTTCATTGTTTTAAACATATGTCATTGTAATACTGTTTCTTGTCTCTTTTAACAAGTCTAAAAATTCTTTGTTAAATTTCTTCCTGAAATCTTCATTTTTCTTGGTTTTGGCTTTTGTTCTCCTCTGTTTGTTCTGACATCCAGTTTGCTTTCTTCAATTTCTTGGTATTTGGCAGTCGCTTTTTATAGTTGTCCTTAACAATTTGTTTGTTTCATTCCAAAGTTGTTCAGGTTCTCTGTGAATAAGTTACAGGACTTCAAAGAACTTGAAGTGTATGCTAAAGATCATATTGTAGAAACTGGTTGGCTTTGTTCTTCTGCATTAGCTTGACTTGGAACTTGCATATGAGCTGTTAATAATCTGTTCCATTTTCAGCACCTGCCCACATCATTGCTGATACAGCTAAGCTTTTCTACTTCCTTGTACCAATAAGACAGTGAATTTGATTTCTGAATGTTTTGATGATATCCACGTATGTAGACATTATTTTGGTTGTCTGAAGAATATGTGAGCAATAAACAAGTCACTGGTAGACACTGGTATGACAAATCATTCTCCTGTTTTATTTCTGTTTCCTGGGCTATACAGTCCAATTTTCTTTTCTTCCAATTTTCTTTTCTTCCTATTTACAACTTCAGTATTCCAGTTTTCAAGCATGCATCACATCTTGTTTGCACTTTTTTGTTAATTTCAGATTGAATTTGATTATAAAAATCCTTAACCTCTTTTTCATTTGTATCAGTGGTTGGAACATAAACTTGAATCATTATCACATTAAAGAAGTGAAGTTTAATTGGTAGGTTTGATTTGACTGCATTGTACTCAAGTTTTATATTTCTTTTACTATGAATATAACACTTTTCCTTCTTTGTTTTCCATGCCCAGCATAATCTTCTGACTGAAAATGTCAAGTTCCAGTTGATTTTAATTTGCTTAAGATGCCAATGTGCAGCCATCTAATTTCGTCTATACTTAGTTTTCCCATGTTTGTGCTTCTTATGTTCTGTGTTCCCAGTATACTTCTGTCTTTGCAGATTTGGATTTTCATTTCTTGCAGCATCAGCAACTGGACATCCTGAAGCTTTAATCTAGCCACTTCATGAACACCATTAGTACTGCAAAATATCCTCCGCTTTCCCTCAGTATTATGTTCAATGCCTTCTGATCTGGGTCATGTTTCCTTGTCTATCCATGTGGCTTTCTTCATAAAGTATAGGAGTAGTTTATCATTGCCTTTTCTCTGCATTATGAATTGATGCCTCTGCCATTGCATGAAAGTGATTTCTGCCTGCAGCATCTTCCTTTAACTGGGCAGCTGAGATACTTACACCTTGACTCATGTATTCACAATGTACCTTCTTGGTGTTGTCTGTTCATCACTTTCAGGAATGCAACTGAGAAGTTTGAAAACAACTTACCAGATTCCATCTCACCAGCATTCATCCTTTTTCAAAACTCAGTACCGTATTATAGGAATTATTAAGGACATAACATTCAATTAGCTCTGCAGTATTTACATAGCATCAATTTCTTCTGTCTGATGATATTACCAGATTATTGCAAACATTTAATGGAAGGACATAGATGGAGTATATTAATAATACACTAATTAATTCTGTTAATAAAATGTAATTTTAATTTATTAACATTGCTCAGGTTGTCAAATTCAGTATAGTTTGGTTCCCTGCTCTGTGCAGGGTAGAGTAGGTTCTATTAATTGTATAGAGAAAAAGAGGAGGAGGAGAAGGAAGAGGAAGGAAGAATTGTGTGACATTCCCAATAAAAAAATAATGAATTCATACCTACCAATGAGAGGCTTCCATCTAATCTAAACTAATCAGCATTTGGGGTCTGTGAACATATTTAGAATTTTGAGAGCATGCTGTGGGTGCCACCAAAACCTGGTTGCCAATGTGGACAAGGCCAGTCACTAAATATTTAACCTGGTGAAGTTGCCTCCACCCCATTTCCCAGCGTGGTACTTCTCACTTTCACCTTACTTCTGACTTTTTGGCTGAATACAGCTGGGCACACTCCCAAACAAATTCTTGGGAAACAGCCATTGACTGTATGTACTATCCAAAATAAGAAGGCCCAGGGGCCTTCTTCTAAATAAAGAAAATGCCAGCGGGTTATGCCTTGCAGTTTCCTTAAAAAAGTAAAACTACTGTGGGGAAAAATACAGGTGTAACAGGGAGGTTTCAAGAAATATATTTGCAAGATGCTTAACCCTACATCTGAAACTAGGTGCCACTGTTTAGTCAAGCTAAATTGTTCACTTCCAAATGTGATGTTTCAGAAAAGGCATTTTGGGAAGCAGCCATTTGCCTTGGGCTTTCCATTGTAAAGACATTTTTAAACAAATGTTAAAAACATGTTGAGCCATTCTGTTGTCTCCCTATAAATTGAATCCCTTTCCTCCATTTTGCCCTGTTTTATCCTTTCCTCAGCTAGAATTATCTAGTTGAGCCGAGGTGGCGCAGTGGTTAGAGTGCAGCACTGCAGGCTACTTCAGCTGACTGCTATAGCTGCAGTTCGGCAGTTCAAATCTCACCAGGCTCAAGGTTGACTCAGCCTTCCATCCTTCCGAGGTGGGTAAAATGAGGACCCAGATTGTTGGGGGCAATATGCTGACTCTGTGAACCGCTTAGAGAGGGCAGTAAAGCACTGTAAAGCGGTATATAAGTCTAAGTGCTATTGCTATTAATCTAAAGACAATGACTCTCTTTTTTCTCAGTAGTTAACTGAGTAGTTCACTTATGTTTCTCTATGTAGTTTTATGTAAACTGATGATAAAAAGAAACATAAAAAGTGAGCAATTTCTTTAAGAAATAAAAAACAAAATGATCTAGGAAAAATACTCAGCCCTCCTCAAATGTTAGCATCCCTTCCCCTTCTCCATTAACCTCCTCCTGAAATCCCTATTGGTGTGTGATTCTTCTCTATGATTGGGTTGTGTTCTGTCCTCTTTTGTCCTTGGAGCATTCTCAGCTGTGAAACCAACCTGTTATAAGCAAAACAATTTATCTCTCCCTTTAAGCTTTGTTAGCTATGGCCTTCCTAAGGTGGCTAATCACATTATACATGACAATGAAGACATATTAAGGAATACAGATCCTATAGACTTGTGTTTGTAGTCACTGCAGATATAATTCCTTGAAGAAAATGCTACAGACCTTTTCTAGAAGAGGTCCTAGGCTCTTGAACCTAAAGCTTGTGCTGTTCCCTGGCGCAGCATTAACATTTGATCAAAAGGCACTTTGATTGGCTGACTCATGGCAGGATTCAAATTGTGCTGAAGAAGCTTCTTTATTTTATTCTTGCAATCAACTAGGCTTGTAGTTCTGTGATGTTTGTTGTGAGAAATCTCCATTCATTCTGTTTAGTAAGATCATGAGATCTAGCACCAAGAATGTGTGTACACTGACATGCCTTCTCTTAGATAGAATTTGCGGCATTCTCTGTCCCTTTCTCAATTTTTAAAATGTAGCAATACACATCTGTTGTACTTTCACAGATAACTTCCTGCAAGCATGTTTTATGTGTGTGTATACATGCTTTGGAGCTATGTATGTATTTAGCATTCTTTAGCATTCTTCTGCTAAGTCATTTTATTTAAGATAGTTTCTTCATTCCTTTCTTTGCTGTCAATGTTTATCACAATACCATTGAAGAGACTAACATAACAACTCTATGGAGATTCTCAGTCATTTTTGTCACCTTTGGGACAACTCTATCAATGTTTACTTAGAAGTAAATCCCACTGATTTCAGTGAGACCCACTCAGCTAGTATAAATATTCTTTGAACACAGTGGAATTTGCTTTCAAGAAACTTGCATATGATTGCATTATTTGGTATTTGGGCATTAGCAGAAAAGCAGCCATGTCATTTTAAAGCATACAATGGAGCAAAATCAAAGCCTTATATTGTATCTGTTTCTGAGAGGTCAAATTGTTTGGCTAATATGACCAGAACTATCTAAATCCTATTATTTTCAATTTGTTCACATACTTTTTCTGCAAATGGCTTAGTCCCAAAGAATCCCAATTAGACAACAGTGATATTGTAGAGAGAATGAACGAAGAAACACAAAATCAGGAGGTTTCTTTTTCCACCATGGAAGCAATATCGTCATTGTCGTCGTCGTCATCATCATCATCATCATCTTATCATACCAAGTTACATTATAAAATCTCTTTCTTCTACAAGTGAGAAAGGTAATAAGGAGCCTTTTATATTTTACTGTTCTTTGATTCCTGTTGTAGTGAGTTTTTAGTAGAGAACATTTAATTCCATGTAAGAAAGAAATTGGCTGTACCTTCAGAATGCTGGAGAAATCCAAGAAAAGTACATCCAGTAAAATGGCTTTATGGGTTGTAAGATGTTGAAGGCACCTTCCAGTAGTTTAAGTTATGTTGTTGGTTTGAGCTATGAGCTTGCCAAGCTCAGAGCTCAAACCAACAACATAACTACCAACTTGAGCTAGTAATATTCAAATACATGTTTAAATTGCTTAGTGGCTTTTTAATTTTTTTATTGTTTCATTGTTCCGTTTCATTGATGCTACCTAGTGTCACATTCATGAGGTAGGCTGTTGTATACATTTAATAACAAACAAACAAACAAACAAACAAACAAAGCAGATTCTGCCTGCCAAAGGTGCATCTGTGGAGAGTACCTGGTGGCAGTCCCCATCCACAACAAGTGAAATGTGTGGAAACAGGAAGGCATCTTTGCAGGAACTCTCCATCTGTGGAAAGTCCTCTCACTAAATATAACAACCACATCCTCATTCCTAGTATCTCTATGTATCTGAGGCTCATGAAAGCTTGTATTTTTTTCAACAAAATGTCATATAAAAGGTGCTACCATATTCTTGATGTTTGGCTCCTTTAGATTTGAGTTGAGGGTTTAAGAATTGCCTGAACTGATATGAATCTGGCTACTTGGGTATCAGGAACATACTGGGCTTATGCTTATGTTGAGTTTAGGTGGTATTACTATCATTATTAAGATATAACCTTGAAATATGTTGATTTATCATAATTTTTATTTATAATATTATTTATTAAATTATTATTTATTAAATTTGTATGCCGCCCAACTCCCAAGGGAGTTAATAAAACAAATAAAACAAATATTCTATTATCATTTATTGCAGGTATTCCTAAACAGTGCTGTAAACCATTTAGAGTTCTCATGATTGAACTGGTAGGGAAGAGTTTGTATAATGAATAAATAAGTAAATACAAATTGTAATACAACAGAAATGGGAAAATAATGAGTCCATGAAGAGTAATCATGAATTGCATTTAGAATACTTAAATTTAATTTAATGGAAATTAAGCTTCTGTCTTTATCCCATTCATTTCTGGAAGGTAGCTTATTGCTCAAAGACTGAGGATAGCCCTCAGTCCCCAAATTTTGAGTATTGTTATCTTTTAACCAGAAAGGGAAGATTTACAGCACTGTAGCAGGTTGGAGACTATAGATAGGCCGCCTCCTCTAACCATGAAAATAGAAGTTCACAATATCTTATCACCTCTTAGAGTATCATTTCTGGAGATCAGAATTATGTCTAACAGATCAACTCAAACTTGGTGACTTTAATGAGCCGAGGTGGCGCAGTGGTTAGAGTGCAGCACTGCAGGCTACTTCAGCTGACTGCTAGCTGCAGTTCGGCAGTTCAAGTCTCACCGGCTCAAGGTTGACTCAGCCTTCCATCCTTCTGAGGTGGGTAAAATGAGGACCCAGATTGTTGTGGGGCAATATGCTGACTCTGTAAACCGCTTAGAGAGGGCTGTAAAAGCACTATGAAGTGGTATATAAGCCTAAGTGCTATTGCTATTGTTATTGCTATTAACCAGCATGCTGGCTGGAGAAGCCTTGGAGCTGAAGTCCACACTGTCTTAAAGATTTGAAAAACTCTGATGAACTGAGAAGCACATTTACTCTAAGTAATATCACATTTCTTCCTCCTTCCAAACAATCAGAAATACATACAGTGCAGAATAGTTAGCAATTAAACTCCCCCACCATGTAGCACAAACCCATAATGACAACCTCAAAAATTATATCACAAAGAGCCATTGTGTAGATTAGCTATGTGATATTGGGCAATAATTAGAATGCTATATTATATTCTGAGGAAGATTGTAATGCAGTTGATTTCTCTTGTGACAGAAGTGGGAAAACAGCTTTATTTCTCTTAATTTAGTTTCTTTTTTCCTGTCATGGTTTGAGCTCGAGCGCTTAGTTTGTGGTCACTAACATAATAAGATAACTATAGATACATTTCAACAATGCTTTTAACATTTATTCTTAAAGGCTAAATTCAAGAACAACCTTAGGATCTATGCATGTTGGAAAACCATTTCTATACTAGTAAAATTATGTCTTCTCCATATTTGATGCTGTAATATAACCAATGAGCTGTTTCTGGAAGTTACAAAGCCAACCTATCTGAAGGACACCAGACTGTGGAAAGCAACTTCTAATTAGCTCCATATCTGATCATAACCAAGGGCATGGATTATATTCCTGAAGGTCTTAACTACCAAGCAATTATGGCTTATGGTAAATGCTGATCTCTAGGTCCAGTCTGTTGTAGCAGGGAATCTCTGATTCTTTTTTTAAATAATAATTTTAATTAATTTTAATACTGATTTAATAATAATAATTTTAATAGTTTTATAAAATATTATTACCAGAGTTAAAAACTAATACAAACTACAAAAGCGAGAAAAATAAAAGAGAGAAAAAGATGCAGAAAAAAAAAACACCAAAAACAAGAAAAATAAGAATATAGTAAAGAAAAAGAATATATATATAAAGAAGTGACTTTCTACCTTCATCACAGGTATAAACAATTTTAGTAACACTTTTTCTTAAAATACAACAAATTATCTCTTCCTCCCATATCCCATCTCTTACCTATAAACAAACCATAAAGCATAATCATTTCAGTCCTGGTATCAGTAAAAGTCCTTTAAGAGTTACCAGAGATAACAACATTACCATTTTAACCTTGATCATATAAACAAACTTTATGTTCCTTTTTTGATTTCTAATTATCTTAAGCTTTAGTTCATTCAAATAGTGTCATAGAACTTGATTTCTTTTTATTTTTTATTTGGTCCTTCTCACAAGATTCTTCAAAACTCTAACAAGCCTCTTTTGTAAATCCAATATAGGAAAATTATCCAGTCATTCTCTTGATTTCTTATTTGTATATCCTTTTTAATTATTAAAATGTCAGCTGAATTCTTTTGTATGTCCAGTGTAACATCTGTGCTATGTCATTGTTTACAATGTCATTTGTAAATCCACTTTCAACTCAGTCTCAATTTTGTCAGGTAAAACATGATCCTCTTTTATAACATCTTTTAAACACAGTTTCTCCATTGAGGCAGATAACACTATTAAAATTAACTTCTGAGTCCTGTGTTCAAAAATATCTTCAATAGCAATAGCACTTAGACTTATATACCGCTTTACAGTGCTTTACAGCCCTCTCTAAGCAGTTCACAGAGTCAGCATATTGCCCCCAACAATCTGGGTCCTCATTTTACCCACCTCGGAAGGATGGAAGGCTGAGTCAACCTTGAACCGGTGAGATTTGAACTGCCGAACTGCAGCTAGCAGTCAGCTGAAGTAACCTGCAGTACTGAACTCTAACCACTGCGCCACCTCGGCTCTTATATGTCCAGTGTTAGAATATTTTGCTTCATTCTTCAACTGTTGGTCATTTTTTTATATGTTTTTCTCTTTTAATTGTAATTCTTTAGTTTCTTCTAGTAGTTCTAATTTTTAAAATCTTATCTGTCTCCTTCCTAGAACTCGAGAGAATGACTCGCCCAAGGTCACCCAGCTGGCAGGACTAGAACTTACTTAGGTTTCTAGTCTCGTGTCATAACCACTATACCAAACTGCATACGTATGTGTGCATGTGTGTGTTGTGGATACACACACACACACACACACACACACACACACACACATTTAAATGGAAAAATAAAAAATCCATATACTATTAATATAACACTAGCTTAACCTTTTCATATATTATTAAATCTAGATCATATAGAAACACTGCACATTCAATAGTATAGAGATATTTCAAAAATTGTGAAAGAACATACCTCCAAGACTTGGATTGCTTATTGTTTCAATAGGAACTATAGCATGGGAGTTGAATGTAACGTGTTCCATGCCAGGAAGTCTCTGGAAGGCTAGGGGACAGCAATACAGATAACCTGGATACTAAGAAACCCATAACTTTTGAGTTTGACAACCAATTCAGTTTTATGCATCATGTTTTGAAACCATTGTTTAGAAAAATGGTGAAATGATGTAGCAATTGATTTTCTTAAAACTCTTTCTTTTACATACACAGGGAAAGATGGGAAGTTCAGGAAAAGAAAAAAAATCATTTTGTTTTAGTTTTTAATCTGGCTGCTGGGTTTCAAACCAGCAACCTTCCATCTGCAAGGCAAAAATGATAGCCATTTTCATAACACTTATGAAAAGATAGCCTTTAAAGTATTACAATCTATAATAAGCATTGACTGAATTGTGGGTTATTCCAGCCTCTGCAAACTAGTCAGTGAATTGAGCCTGTGACTAACTGAAGCATGTACCTAAAACAGACAGGAGCACTTGAGGCAACAACATTGAAAAGTGTACTTTGGAAGTGGAGCAAAAAAACACACCCTGAAGTCACTTTGCTAATGTGTGGTGGGATTGATAGAAAATGATGTCTGTTTCTGCCCTCCAGAAATGGCTGCCTGCACATTCTAGCAATCCAGCAAGTGGGCAATCCGGATAAGCATAAAAAGAAATAAGCTAATTCTAGATGCATTTGGGTTTTATGTAAGCCAGGGAATCCTGAAGACTGATTATAAACTGACAACAACAAAGATGCTTAAAATCAATTTTCCAAATCCCTATCGTTTATCAAAAGTACAGCATCATCTGAATCTATGTATATGAATTGTATATTCATATAAGAGTATATGAATAAATATACTCTTTCTTTCCCAATAGATTCCAAGGGAGATGTAGCATATGAACTACATAAAAATACCCAGAGCAAAAAAGGACTTGAAAATATCATTGGCATCTATGTATGGCAAGAATATATACACAATGCATTTTATGCTCAGATGTTAATTTTATTTTTTTGAAAATGTATAGATTCAATCAGATTTTCAGTTTCCCCCTCCACACAATAGCAGGCTAAAGTTTTTCTGAGGATCATCAAAAATCATGTCCCATTCAGATGAGCGGGACCTATGATTTTGGTGTGTGCAATTGGTTTGCTTCTATGGAACCAGTATAGAATGAAAAATGCCCAAAGTTGTAATGTTCTTTCTCCCTTTTTCCCTTTAATACTTCACAACTCTTATTGACCTGAAGAAAATATAAACTCCTCTTCAACCTTATATATGGCTCAACCTAAATAACTCCAGTGATTTGTTGTTTGGGGATCACTATGAAGCACAACCATTTGCCAAACTCTGTGATCTCGCTGCAGTTAAATGTAACCTCATTAATTTACATACATTAATAGCTCCTGGGAGCATCATGCCTTTAAGCTTCACTTGTCATATTTTTTTAGTATACGGATTTCTCAGCCAACCATTATTAGGTTCAAAATATGTGAGGCTTTTTTATTTACAGGTAATTAATTTTCAATAACAGTCTATGCCTAGCTTGCATAATCAAAATAAATCAGGGGATCAGCTTCCCTGAAACTAAAAAAGGCATTAAACAAAGGTCGTTCAGAAAATATTGAATGTCCTTCCCACCTACTTTTATGTTTGATATAAAATATCACCTACGCCAGCAGTTCTTATATATACAAACTACCTCGTTCATTTTATTGGAGCTACAGATCTATGCCTGCAACAGAATGGTGATGTGGCTATGTTGCCCCCAATGAAATCACTGGGTTGATGCATATGGTTAATGTAAAAAAAAAAAGAGGTTAATCTAAATTCTGAAAGTGCGTCAGAATTCCCAGGCCTCCTATGCTATAAAATAAAGCATACTTAAATAGCAATTGGATGATTTATTCTTCATAAATCTGTCTAAGCATTTAAAAAATATAATTCCTCTTTCAATTTAATCACGTTTGGATGAAGAAAATAATCTCTCATAGATATTTCCCCCATATAGATAATAGGAGGATGGAATGCAGTTCCCTAAAGTAACACTTGAGAAGCTGATTAGATGGTCCTCAACAGTATCTATACAAAAATTGGATATACTGCAGCCTCTTCCTGTTATAAACTTAAATTATCTTCTTTTTTTAACGTACCATGTAATATCATGAAATCAGTCCTGTAAAAAACTGGTCAAAAAGTTATATTGTCATTTGTTTTAAATGTAGGATTAGACATTAATTAACCTTCATATATTTCAGATGTAATGAGGATCACCCATAAAGTCACCCTAATCATGAAACTAGGATAAGGACTGTATATCCGGAAAGACAAAAAAGTTCTCTAAGGAGCTAAGTATTGCAAGCCCCTCTCTGTATCTGAAAAAGTGAGCTGCAGCTCATGAAACCTGTCTTTTAATAAAATCTATAAAATTGAAAACGTGCTACATGACTTCCCATTTTTCTCCCACCATAGTATAATACGGCTTTCCTCCTATAATGTCTCCCAAATAGCTAAAAACACAACATCAAATGGATCCGGAGATATATTAAGGATTATTCTGGTTCAGTGAGCATGTTGATACAAGATTACAGCCAGACAAGAGCAAATCTTGTGAGTCTTAATATCCAATAACCCTGCTTGAGGGAATTGATTAATCTCTTGAGTAAGTTACTTGCCAGTATTGACCCCACCACATTCTATTCCATGGTAGAACATTCCAATAATAAGAGAAAATGTTTATCATGAATGTCACCTTGGACCCTTCACAGCAACAGCAACATTAACAGAGTAGTTAATGTAGATCAGAATAGTTCATAAAAATGGATAGACAACAATAATCAATAGGATAATAAAATGCATTTAAGCATCAGAGAAGACACTTTAATGACGATGAGGGACTTAGTGAACCAATACAGTATGTTATTCCAAGACCTCAAGGAATATGAATGTTTTGAACCTGATAGCTGAAAAATTAGTTTCCTTTCTTCTGGGTCTTTAGATAACTTAAGTTTCCTCTCAACATAGAATTATTGTGGTTTTCTTTAGCTCTTCTAATCAAGTTGGGAAATATAAAACATTTTAAAGGCGATATGCATGTAACAGCATATATTTTAGGCTTATTAGAATTTTTTGTTGCCTTCTTGTGAATAGCCTTATTGCCAACCATATGATTAAGTCTGAAATTTACCATCAGCATGGTTTTAACATTTTCAGTAATAAGTAAGTAATAAATTATATGTCTGATTATTCTCTCAAAATCTCTCTTTCTCTCTTTCACAGAGTTTCTCTTGTATCTCCCTATGCAAATATATAACTGCACCATCAGAGGAGGGGGTTTACTCATGCATGGACTTCCATTGATTATATATTACAGTACTTGCAAAAGGGGGAGTGGGGGAACAATTCCTACAAATATCAATAAGGCTAATCAAACCATGGTCTATAGGACAAAACAAGCAGTCTGAAAAAGGGGATTGGGAAGAATTTGATGTGGCAGATGGAGGGAATGCATGTTTGAATCTTTTAAAAAATTATCTGGGCACACGTACAAATTCAGAAAGCAGCATAGGTTTGTTTCAGAATGGAAGGATAAGAAGTAGCTCTATTTGGCAGGCAGAAAATGACCAGTCTGGTAGCTAAATCAAATGAAAGATTCCATCCTGTTACAATAGTATTGGTAACAGGATGGGCTCTTTCATCTCACATGAAAAAAAAACCTTTGGGGATGCAGGGCAAATTATCTATATATATAAAAGCGAAAACCACTCATGCATTAATCACGAAATATCCAGAACCGTAAAGCCTACAAACTTGAAATTTGCCACGTATGTTCCTCTTGGCTTCTAGGTGCTCACTAAGAAAGGATTTTTCAAAATGACCATGGCAGCATGAGTATTTCTTATATTATTATTAACAAGCTCTGATGCTAAGGAGTTCTACTTCCCCCTCCCCACCTGAAAAGAAATCTGATCCAAATGCAAAACACAAGCAAAGGAGTTTCAGTTTTGCTTTTGCTTTCACAGCAGCAAGCAGCTTTACTACAGAACAGTTGAACTAAACCACGCACAGACTCCTTCGTGTCTCCTTCTTGCTCACACAGCAAATACTGTTTGAGTTTCCAACCACCCCTCAACTCTCTCACACACTAACAGGACGCTAGCCAGATGAATACCAATGGATGCTGGTAGGCAGAGGTAAGGGAAACCGCCTGTTTCTCCCATGGCCAGTTCTATGTGGCATGCTCAAGAGTCAGTTCACCTGACAGCCTTGTCATCCTCCAGCCAGACAGCAAAACCAAGAATGTTGTTTACAGGGAGGTCCTGAGCAATTCATCTGAGGGACGAATTTAAAGTCTATGCAATGCAAAAAATGTCTTCATCTGTAACAGAAACTTACCTTACCATCTCTAACGAAATAATACAGTCCTCTTTTTAACTACTCATTAATTTTCAAGCTTTAAGTGTCAATTTATCAAGCCCCATCACATAGTTTCGTAGCGAAGCACGGGTATCAGCTAGTATGAAACAAAAACTTTCCTCTGACTTCTTGACCTCAGTATCTCCTTCCCTGGGTGACTGTCTAATTCTAAATGATGGTAGGTAAACTCTGTCTGAAGAACATTCTGAACTCTGTTATGTTATAGGCTATTTTGTTGTATGGCTATCAATAGGTGATCAATTGAAAAGAATACTGGCCATGGGAAATGTGACTCCTCTCCCACCAGACTGCAATTTCAGGGGCAAATCCATCCACCTTCGCCTTCAAAGAACAGAACAGTGTTGGTTCTTGATTTTGCTGAATGTATGAATGAGTGGAGCCTACATCTAAGATGTGTCAACAGAGGCTTCTGCCAAAGTTCCTATTCTAGTTGATGCTGGAGGGAAAAGGCAAGAAAAGCTGTGATTGTATTTCAGATCACATCTATCAATGAGTCAATGGGTAGTGTTACTGGCAATTCAACTCTTGTCCAATACAAAATATAGTCCCTGTTAAATATAAGCTCCAGGCCAGTACATGAACACTGAAGAATTTAAAATCATGAGAATAATGACCTCTTTTCAGAAATCTTCTGCCATCACTAAAGAGCTGGCTTGGTTTGGAACTACTGAGACCCTCTGAACTAAATTATGTGGCTAGACAATGCTTCGCTCTATTTTTCTGACACATACAAATACACATGATTTAAAACGTAGGTCAACTGTGTCTTATATGGAAACCTTCCTCTGAATAAAAGAAAGAAAAGGTAATCTCCAACAGGCCTAGAGCCTGAAAGCCGCTCTTTTATTTACAGGATTTATTAGTCTTGACGTCCCCTCCTCCCTTTTCACCACTTAGACCATAAAGTGATGACAGCTCAGTGACAGCAGTGCCTCCTCATTGGTGACCTTAAAAACCAGCTACAAATAATGAAGCAGCCAGTACCAGATAATGCCACACAAATCTCTGCAGGAAGGCCTTTATGGACATAAGTATTAGTGCATCAAGGTCAATTGCCAATCCTGTGAAAGTCCAGGTCATATATAATATATTTGTTCCTCCCAGCTCCTTTCTTAAGGTGTGTGTCCACAGACTCCATTATAATAAAGTACATTAAATCTTTATTTTTTATTTTTTTAATATTTATGAGTTTATGGAAAGTTTATGGAAAATATGGAATTTCCATCTGTGAGAAAATCGTAAGTTGTCATGCAAACACTTGGCCTTAATGATCTGAGTTGTGCTATACTTTCTGATTATGTTTTTCACTTGTCTCAACTTTGATCTCTCTTCAGGAGACAATATATAATCTCCAGGTGATTTTTGCCAGGTGGTTGTTTGATATGGTCTTGCTTGGAGTTCGGCCCCTTAGCTTTGGTTCCATCTTTCCTAGCTGCATTGACTCCTCATTAATTCAATGCTAGCTCTTTTATTCCTATGGAAGTTGATAGTCATTTGTTCCTTGTGGTTTTGGGACACAAATATTCTGAATTAAATTTAGAGATCTATAAAAGTCTTGTTTTCTTTTATTCCACTAATGTGATGGTTAAGGTAAACTGTAATCAATGTTGATGATGGAAATTCTTATCTGGAGCAGATCCTGGTTGCACCTGGAAGTCATGCTATTTTTTTCCATCCCTACTTCTCTGCTGAGCTTAGGCCCCTAGTTCATCCCATACGTAATCTAGGCTATATTATAACTATTTAAAGGTAATTTTTATACTCTGTTTCATATCTCTTTTCATTCTTTATGTATCTTTTCTATAACTTGCACCTTATTTATTTATTTTATTTTATTTATTTATTTATTTGTCAAACATGTACAAGATAGCAGGTATAGGTATAAACATAAACATAATCAAAGTGAATACAGATAGATGAGGACAATAGGACAGTAGGACAGGGACGGTAGGCACGCTGGTGCGCTTATGCACGCCCCTTACAGACCTCTTAGGAATGGGGTGAGGTCGACAGTAGACAGTCTAAGGTTAAAGTTTTTTGGGTTTGGGGAAAAAACCACAGAGCAAGGAAGTGAATTCTAGGCATTGATCACTCTGTTGCTGAAGTCTTATTTTCTGCAGTCGATGTTGGAGCGGTTTACCTTAAGTTTGTATCTATTGTGAGTTCGTGTATTGTTGAGGTTGAAGCTGAAGTAGTCATTGACAGGTAGAACATTGTAGCAGATAATTTTGTGTGCTACGCTTAGGTCAGACCGAAGGCGGCGTAGTTCTAAATTTTCTATGCCCAAAATTTCAGNCTGCAGTGCGGGTTCCAGACAGGTGAGCTGTATTCGAGAATTGGTCTAGCGAACGTTTTGTATGCTATAGTTAGCAGTGTCATGTTGCCCGAGAAGAAGCTACGCAGGATTAAGTTGACTAGTCTTAGTGCCTTTTTGGCAATGTTGTTACAGTGGGCTTTGGCACTTAGATCATTAGATATGAGTACTCCAAGATCCTTGACAGAATGAGGGTCGTCTACAAGGTCGTGTCCTCCAAGCTTGTATTTTGTGTTCTGATTCTTTTTGCCAATGTGTAAGACAGAGCATTTGTTGATTGAGATTTGAAGTTGCCACTTGTTTGACCATTCTGATACATAGTCACCTTTATAATATCCTTGGGCTTTATATTTTCTTTTTCCTCTAATGTACTGGCTGTTGACCATGCTGGAAGTGATACCTTCCGGTGTTTTCTCTGGTTTAACATGTTTTATTCATTAGAAGGAGGGCCCCTTTTTCTGTGTTAATCATATACAAGATTATTATTATTAATTCAAACTGTAATATTCTAACATCATTGCAAACATTACCACACTATGATCATGCATAACGAAAAGGTGGGGATAAGGCTGTAACTCAGATATTTCCTTATTCATATTCTATTGACATGAGTGGCTGGGAGGGATTAATTTGAGCATATTATTGTAAGTAATTGTTGGGTATGTAAACTCCTTTGAAACTCAGCTGGGGTTCTCCACTGATCTGGGAGCCCTGACAGGATAAGTTAATCACTGTGCACTGTCTTTGTCCGTAGCTATTTTTTTTACAAGTAGCACATAAGAGCATAACTTTTTCTATTATTTTATTTTTATATTATTCATCAGTAAGAGGTTTAATAAAATGACCAGCACTATTAATTTGTTTTTATATCTGTTAAGTCTACCAGAATTCAGCAAAAGTAAAGACATTTTTTTATATTATTAACCATTATTTATATTTAATTTTAATTAAAATAACACTTGTGCTATTTATTTATATTCATATGTGTGTTGTTAAGACGATCAGCAATCAGCAAAAGTACACAACATTGCCCCTAATTAACAAGCTGGACATTTTGAGCAACACCACAGCTGATGGGAAGTTAATAAGTAAGATAAATACTTAAATTAATTTGTATAGTCTCTTTAGGAGACAAGCAAGAAATCGGAACAACCATGTTTCACAATGGATTATCTGAAACTCCAACACTGCAAATGCAGGACTAAGTAAGTATAAATGTGCTGGATGGCATTATACTTCTGAAGACCTATAGGAGTAGACTTGAGGCTCCTTCCACATGCAAAGGCTGTGCCAATCTAAAATTAGTGTTACATTGTTTTGTTCTGACAACATCCTGCCTCTTGCTTAGAACGTTAGAGATAGCCAGTCAACGTATGGTTCAACAACTAATACAGAAGAAACCCTACAAAGACAGTTTTGTAAGGTTTTCTCTAGAGCTGTAGTTTTTCACTGGTGGGAATTCTGCCTACTGATGATGCCAGGATGCCTTTCCCCATCCAGCAATCTTATATTTGAAACAGGGGTGGGTTCCAATTTTTTTTACTACCACTCTGTGGGCGTGGCTTAATTTTGTGGGAGAGGCTTGATGGTCATGTGACCAGGTGGGAGTGGCTTGACAGTCATGTGACCGGGTGGGAGTGGCTTGACGGTCATGTGACTGGGTGGGAGTGGCTTGATGGTCATGTGACCGGGTGGGAGTGGCTTGACGGTCATGTGACTGGGTGGTCATGTAGAATAGAATAGAATAGAATTTTTTATTGGCCAAGTGTGAAGAATAGAATAGAATAGACTAGACTAGACTAGACTAGACTAGACTAGACTAGACTAGACTAGACTAGACTAGA
>QLTV01003648.1:1256155-1277350 GCA_003457575.1 Thermophis baileyi
CTCATTCTCTCTCTCTCTCTCTCTCTCTCTCTCTCTCTCTGTCTCTGTCTCTCTCTCTCTTCCTCCCTCTCTCTCCCCCCCTCTCTCTCTTCCTCCCTCTCCCCCACTCTCCACCTCCACCACCAGGGAATAACTGTAAGGAAATTCGGCCACATTCTTTCTGTCTCTGGAAAGATACAAAAACAAACCTTGCATTACAAAAGGAGTGACTCTCAGCGACTCTCAGAGAGGAGCAGCCCGACTGAGCAGAAAAAGGCAGGCAGTCCTCTGTCTCTCATCTCTCTCTTTCTCACTACCTCCCTCTCATATTTCTCTTTCTCCCTCTCTCTTTCTCCCTCTGTGTGTGTGTGTGTGTGTGCGCGCGCACATGTGCGTGTGTGCGTGCGAGTTCCCTCTTGAACCAGATAAATGAAGCTCTTTTGTCTCCCTGCTGTAGCTCCCTGTCGGCTGGCTTCCCCCCCCTTGCCCTCCCCTCACCCTCCCTCCTTGCCTGCCCTGAGAGGAGAAGGGCGATGGCTGCGGATGGAGACTCGCTCCATATTCCAGAGCGGGAGCAAAGCACCTCTCTACTTGCCTCTTTTTCAGGCCCTTCTTGGGAGACTTTTCTCCATGCTATGTTTAAGTGCAAAAGCAGCAAGCAGCCATGGAGGCAGCTAGAGGAATATGGGGAGACGCTCCGCCCCAAGACACCAGCTGGGGCGCATCTCCCCATATTCCTCTTGCTGCCTCCATGGCTGCTTGCTGCTTTTGCACTTAAACTTAGCATGGAGAAAAGTCAGGGGTAGGTTCCAACTTACCTCACTGCTGGTTTGCTCCCTCCCGCACCACGTGGGTGCGCCTTGTGGGTGCGCGCGTGTATGTGCAGTAACAAAAAATCTGAATTTTTTTTTTAAAAAGACGAAAAAAAGATGGCAACCACATGCACAGTGCCAGAAGTCAGCTTCTACGCATGCTCAGAAGGAAAAATAAATTTAAAAAAATTAAAAAAATTTTTTTAAAAAGATGGCGGCCCCCACAGACCGGCACCGACCGATCCGGTTCGATGACATCATCGTGATGTTGTCAGCGGGCCACTACCAGTTTGGGAGAACCGGTCCGAATCGGGAGGAACCCACCCCTGATTTGAACTGAACATACATATCCCATTATTTTATTACCTTTATTACTATAATTCTAGATCTCTTGGGATTTTAACTCAAAATTATCACATAGGTAGGAATAGCCTTTTTAAATAATAATTTTAGTAAAATTATGATTGCCATGATGAAAACTAATACAAACTAAAAAAAGTCCTAAGAAAAAAATAGGTGCCAAGAAAAAACAGAAAAAATAGGAAAAAAATAAGAATATAGTAGAGAAAAACAAAATAAATATATAAATAAATTACTTCATCACAAGTGTAAACAACTTTAATGATCTACTACTTCTTAAAATATAACAAATCATTTCTTCTTCTCATATCCCATTCGTTATCTATAAACAAATCCTAAAAGCCTCATGGTTTTAACCCTGATTTTTAAAAAAAGCCAATGGGGTTATCAGAGGTAACAATATATCTATTTTAACCTTGATCAAATAAATCAATTTTATATTCCTTCTTTTTACTTTTAACAAGCTTGATCTTTAGAGCCTTCAAATCATGTCTTAGAACTTGATTTCTTTTCACTTTTTCCCTTTGTTCCTTCTCATAAAATTCTTCAAAGATTTAAAATATAGGACGGCTATCCAAATCATTCTCTTAGTTTGTTGTTTGTATATCCCTTTTAATTAATAAGACATCAGTCAGTTTCTTTTATATGTTCAGTGTAACATCTTTTTTCCATTCTTGTAACTTGTCATTTTTAAATCTGCTTTCAAATCATTCTCAACCTTGTCATGTAAAACTTGTTCCTCTTCTATAACATCTTATAAGCACAGTGTATCTATAATGGCAGACATTCTTGAAATTAATTCCTGGGTCATTGTTCAAAAATGTCTTTTAATATGTTCAATGTTAAAATATTTTGTTTCATTCTGTATTTGTAAGTCAAATTTAGTGCTCCTCTCATTTAATTGTAACATTTAGTTCTTTCTAGTGTCCAATCTTCAAAGTCCCTCTCTATCATGATTTTTTAAAAACATTGAAAACAAAAGCATTTTCCCATGAGACGATTTCTAGTAAATTAATTCCAAAATCTTTTTTTTCCAAATCCATCTGGAACCTTAGTCAATTGTAACTTTCCAAAATCAAAGTTCTAATCACCCTTTTTATGTTTATTCTCCATCCCAGTTGTTTTTAATTTCTTAAACTTGTATTTAAAACTTTTTTTTGCCAAGGATTGAAAGAAACTCACTTGGTGCTATAAAACTTTTCAATCCAAAAGTTCCTAATAGCTGAAAAGTAGTTCACAAGTAGTTTTGGAAAGCGATTAGAAAGAACTGTAAGCAAATCCAATGTCCTTTTGAAGGTATTGGCCATAGTTTGAACAAGATGGCTATTCATCCTGTCCCAGAGCTCTAAATCCCCCAGACTCCATTGTTGTCTAGTTTCCTCATGAGGAGCAACTGTCTGGGGCACGTGTGGACAATCTTAAGTCTTTTCCTTGTCTGGAGAGGAATTCCAAAGAGCCAGTCTACTTGCTGGCACTTCATTTCATCACAGACATCAGCTCCAACTTTTCATAGAGCCGTCTTCAGGTTTGCTATTTCTTACCCAGAAATAGTCTTAATGATCAGTACTGAAAGAAGCAAAGCAGATACAAAAAGTGGAATTGCTAAAATATTTCCTTCACTTGGCTCTTTGTCAGACATTGTTAGCAAAAAAAAGGGATTTTATTTTCTGCAAGCAAGATTTTTTTTCCCCTGGCCATGCATGACCTTGTAACTTTCACAGAAAGCAGAAGGAATAGTATGGAACTGAAGCTCCCAATCCTAGCTTAAAGATCAAAGCTAAATTTAATCCTCAACATCTTTGGTCTAAAAAGATGATTTGTCATTTAAATAAAGCTGTTTCTTTTATTATACAAATGAACTTCACAACAAATCTGTCAGTTCAGCCAATGCTATTCTTCTCTTGTACAGACATAAGACTTAAAGCTATAATCCAAAATACACTGGAGTAAGTCTACAGAATACAGTGGAAGTTATTTCTGAGGGAACATCAATGAGATAAGAGAGGGTATAAAGCTAGCCAGTCTGAATTAGGAGCTTCCCAGATGACAGCTCCTCATTCCTTTGATGATGCAAAGCAGATCCATACATACAGGTAACAAATGAATTTAAACTTCTTTGTTAACTGAGTGCTGCAAAATGCTGGTAAAACTCAGACAAAGCAGCAAATGGTTCCAGACCCAAGCTACATTTGATTTAATTTTGTTTCAATTGAATTATAATTAATTTAATGAAACATAATTATTAGCATTGCTCTGAATGTATTTAATTCCTTCCCTCCACTATTATATTAAAATAACATGATGGCAATTCTTGATAGGACCTGGGAGTTGCATGTGGTTCTAGGGCCTCAGGCTGTGCATGCTTGATGTAACACTTGCTGGATTAGCAATTCCATGTATTAAATTAAGCCCTCTCCAAGTGGTGTTTTTAACAGGCTGGAGCTTCACATGTGAATGAACATTTCCACCCAAAATCTAGATATATATAAACATTTTTTCACAGTTGAGCCCCAATTCAATTGAATGCTATTTGAATTTGGATAAATTAAATAAAGATTGGTCCCTTTCTGGTAGGGCTAATCTTTGTGCCTGACCCTGTTAAGTATGGTAAGTGCCAGGTATTCTAGCTCTAGCCTTTGCCCCGGGAGCATGATGCACCATTTCTATGTTTCCCATAGTGTCTGAAAGCACCATTTTTATATTTTACTGTATATTGGTGGGCTTGTGCACCTCACTGCAAAGAAATGGCTGAAAGCCCAATACTAAGTGATGGGGACTAGGGAAAACATTTTTCCAAGAGCTCAGTCAAACTTGTTGTCTGTTTTACTCTTATGCTTCTATAACTTGGAAATTAATATTTTTCTTATGTTCAGTCAAAAAGAAAGCCCTGGTGTTCTTATAATTCCTTCCTTCCTTCCTTCCTTCCTTCCTTCCTTCCTTCCTTCCTTCCTTCCTTCCTTCCTTCCTTCCTTCCTTCCTTCCTTCCTTCCTTCCTTCCTTCCTTCTTTCCCTTCCCTTCCCTTCCCTTCCCTTCCCAACCCAACCCAACCCAACCCAACCCAACCTAACCTAACCTAACCTAACCTAACCTAACCTAACCTAACCTAACCTAACCTAACCTAACCTAACCTAACCTAACCTAACCTAACCTAACCTAACCTAACCTAACCTATCATTGGAAAAGACAATTTTGTCCAGGGGTGGGTTCCTCCTGGTTCAGACTGGATCGCCCGAACCGTTAGCGACCCACTGGTGATGTCACTGATCCGGTTCAGTCGGTGCCAGTCCGTGGGTGCCGCCATCTTTTTTGGGGAATTTTTTGTGAATTTTTTTACTGTTTGGAAGGTGCTGCTTGAAAAAGGGCCCTCCCGTCCGCCCGCCCACCCCTGTTATACTGACCTTTATTCCTTCGCCCGAAGCATAGCTGATCAGCTCCTCAACTGTGTTTCGGGCTGATTGCAGCTACTGAGCATGTGCGGAAGCAAAATTGCGCGAGGGAACGCCGCGATGCGAACCGGTGGGGAAGGCAAGTGGAACCCACCCCTGATTTTGTCATACCACCTCCTTTCACGGTGTGCTGTTCATGTATTTTAAAAGTGTACTCTCTGACAGGATGAACTCCCGTTCAATCAATTCTCTCTTCCAATAAAGTGTTCCTTAAAATCTGTTATAGTAGAATGTGCTGGAAAAAAGTAAAGTTAATATTCAGAATTATTTTGCACAACCATCAGCTTTTATGATTGTAGCATCAAAGAAACCTAAGAAAGCTTGAAGTTAGGATGTATCCTCAAGGCAAAGGGCTCATACGACTATTCACAGTAGAGACAAAAGAACACACAATGGAGGTACGAAAAGGCTACCACGTCCTTTAGAGAAGACCGAACAAGGCCATTTAAAACACACCGAGTCTAGTAATTGCACAAAAGAGCACATGCTGAAAAATCAAGCAAATATCACAATCTGGCCAGAATATACTAACAGATAAATAAACCATCAGTTTAGATGATGTTTACCAGTAGACTCACAGATACAGTGATGTGAAGCAAGTTGTTGTGTGACATAAATGGTTCAAAATCTGGCATAACATTCAGTTATTATGGCTTGGAATGGATAACATGAAAAATATGTTGTTCTGAGCTGCAGAAATGGGCTTAATAGGAAGCATTCATGTTTGCTGTGTTCTGCATAAAATAAAACCTGAATCATTCTGAGACTTCTGCTATTGCAATAACAGAAATTAAAACTAGCCCATTACTCCTTCAAGCAATGCAATCTCAACCTCCTTGAATATTGGCTTGAGAAGTCTCTGTCTTCCTAATGCATAAGTCCAGTACACCCTCCAGCATCTGGCAACCTGCCAAATATGTTGAACAAACATATTCTGCACTGGGAAATCTAACTGAAAGCTACATTTCAGCAAGAGCATACACAGAGTGTACAGCACTCTGAACAACAAAAAGCAACACAGTATTCGCACACAAATTTGCATAAATTTGCATTTATATTGACTGGTTCCTACTATGATTCGATTGCTTATTTGTACCCGGACTATCATTAAGTGTTGTACCTTATGATTCTTGACAAACTTATCTTTTCTTTTATGTACACTGAGAGCATATGCACCAAGACAAATTCTTTGTGTGTCCAATCACACTTGGCCAATAAAAAATTCTATTCTATTCTATTCTAACAACTGGAAGTATTATTAAGAAATCACCTTGTATAAATTCATTTGGTACATGGTAAACATTTGCACATTTGCTTGGTAACTTTTTGCCTGCTATAGATAACACAACACAACTCTGAACAAAACACCTGCAACATAGTTTAGGATTCTAATTTCTCTACTGCAAATTGGTGTTTTTTTTTTAAAGTAAACTTAGGTATGTACCTAGCTGGCAGGAAAGTGACTGCTGTTTTCATCATTTTGTATGTTTCAGTTCTAAATGCAGAAGCAGACCCCTGCCTGCCTAGATGCATCAGGAATAGGGGACCAACAACAATAGCAAATCTTTTGACTCAAGACTTGAAGAAAACTTGAAGGTTTCTTCTGAGATCAGCCCATACACACAGGCTCTGTTTCAACCATGAAACATTCCACTATAGCATTTCAAACTGAGAACATTCTAAGCATGGAAGCTTTTGCCCTTCCTTCCTTCCTTCCTTCCTTCCTTCCTTCCTTCCTTCCTTCCTTCCTTCCTTCCTTCCTTCCTTCCTTCCTTCTTTATATAGCCATCCATCTCACACAAGTGATTCTTGGAGGCTTACAAAATTAAAACAGACAAACCCACCAAACATAAGCCCTCAGCACCCAAGAATGAACTGTTTACCCAATACACCACCAATAGTTATTCAAGTTATCTCCCCCGACCCAAATGCTGAGGAAATAGCCACCATGTTTCAATGCCTTGAGATAGGCTAAGAGGGTTCAGGCCATCCAAATATCTGGGGCTATGCTGTTCCACAAGGTAGGTGCTATCCTGAGAAGGCCTGAGTCCAGGGCTCAACAAAATGACTTTGTTTAATAGAAAGGACTCAGTGCATGTCCTAATGTGCATATGCGCAGTTATATCGACCTTTCCTGATCTGGCACCCTTTAGATCAGGGGTGTCAAACTCGTGGCCCGTGGGCCAGATGCATCACACGCTGGCCATGCCCACCCCCATTTTAGTGAAGGGGGGAAAAGTTGCGATACGTCATGTAACAACAATGTGTCGTCGTGAGTTTGACACCCCTGCTTTAGATCATGTTTTAGTGGCTGGGGAATTCTGGGAGTTGAAGTCCAAAAAACTTAAAACTGCTGAGGGTGAAAACATTACTTTAGATGCATTGGAATAGCCATTTCAGTATTCTTAGTCAGTTGTATTAGCTGGGGTGGTTGTGCTAGCTGAGAATTCTGGAGTTGCAGTCCTGACATAACCAGAAGGTACCAGATTGGGAAAAATTAAATCACATATTTTCATATGAGTCCTGCACTGAATATGAACTTTCATATGCTGTTTATATCCCTAACACAAAAGATGGAGTATTGGACTGTTGTGTTTTAATTTGGCTTGACATATCTGTTTTCTTTGCTTGTCTAATAAGGATTAAATTGTCTTACAGAAGGAATTCACCCAGTCTCAGTCCCCTTGATTTTTCAAGATCAAACAAACAACCAAGGTTATAAGTAATAAAATGTCAACTGTATTTAGCTCCCTATAGATCGGAGATCTCCCAAACCTGTTTACACCTGCATTTTTATGTTAATGGCAGTAAAAAGCTTTCTGATGAGGCCCTCCTACAATATTTCATTTACATTTCAAAGTGTGCTTAAAAGCCACAAAATGTAATGTTATGCAAAATATAAATGTTAAATCAGCACTGAGAATAGCTAAAATGCATTTGAACACTGGTAGTGTGCTTTAATTTCCAATGTTATACATTCCACATAATTTTTCTAAACCAGACATGTCAAAAGTAAGAAAGAAATGCCAAATGTCGTTGAAAAAATCCATAAAAATCAATTCCATAAGTTAATTTGTGACTAACATTTAAGCTGCTGTGTAGCTTTTCTCTTGAGGCCATTTATCAAATGTAGTGAGATTTACTTCAGAGTAGAGTTTACAACTGATTTTTATGCATTTGGATTGATTAAGTTTTATTTAATATATAATTTTCTTCAGTTATCGCAGTTTGTTTTGGTTTGTTGTTTAGTTTCCTCTCCTCTCTGCATACACACTCACCTCATTTCTTGAATATTCCTTGGTGTTTAGCAGTTAGTTCCCTGGGAGCAAGACCAATTATTTATGACACATTTCTCTGTGTAAGATTTTGCCTGAAAAACTGTTCCTATGGAAACGGATGTTTTCAAACAGGCTTGTACCGAGTTCAAAACAATAATACTACATATACAATAGAGAATACAACTTTTAAGAGCAAGCATTTTCTAATGGTTTTCGTAACAAACCTCTTTTTAAAAGCTTGAAATGAACAAAATGAGATTTTTCCCTCTCTCTCCTCCTCCCTCTCCCTCTCTCCCATTTTCTCTGTATAATAAAATGGGTTGTTCAGTTGTCACTTAATAAATACAGCTGCTTTTAAATCCCAGTTATTAGGAAAGATGCAGCCAAACACATGTGAAACTCCTGTGAAAAGTCTACAGTAAAAATATGCACATTCAAATTCAAGGTGGTATTTTGTTTTTAAAGAAAAAGGTCAGCAAGTACATTATCAGCCATTATAGACTGCTGAACATTCTACCGATGAAGCACTAAAATTAGTAGATATAGAAGCAAACTCTGAACATTTTTCATTTGTAAAATAACCAGAGAAGACTTGCTTCCAGTTTCAAGTGTGAGCATGCTACATTTTCCAAAAAGAGAAGATTGCATTTAAGACCATGAGACCCGTGCTGAAAAAAATTGGATGACCATTATATAGCATCAAAAAGATACAAAAAAAAAAAAAGCCCCTCCAATGTTTTGTTTTCACCTTGGGGGCATCTAGATTTTGGCCCAAAGCTGATATCTCTAAGGATAGGTAACCACATACTGTATATTGCTCATCACTTCCTGTACGGCTGCATTCTGGACCAGATGAAGATAAATATTACACAGTGACTAACACAGCTTCTAAAATGGTCTTTTGGGATAGAGTGATTCTGCATAAATGGGATGGAATATTCTATTTATTCACTAAAACAATAATTTATAATGTCGTTTCTGATTATCATAATGAAGAATGCTTTTAGGTACTCACTTAGGCAAAATCGTCTATATTGCTTGACTTTAAATGAAGTTAATATGTATAATGACAATCACTGTGCACTCTTTCATAGTTTGATGCTTATAAATGACATTATACATAAAAGGAAAATGTGGCAGCACCATAAATCCATTAATGCAAACATTAATCCATAACATCCAATTTACAAAAGCAAGTAGGGTGAATAAAGGAAAGATCTTCTAAAATTTGCTATGAATAATGCAGCAATTGTACAATTCAGACTGACAATTGTTTTTTTATTCAACTGACACAAAACCCCACAATGTCTGAGAGGCTTTGGGTTATGGGTTATGGAAAGTTAGGGAGAAGAGGCTGGGCTGCATTGGATCATATGCAGGCTAAAAGTATACATTATTTGAGTGAGTTTCCTAGCTCTCTGATAAACTTTAGAACAGGATTACAAAAAATTAACATCGTCACAGCAGCGTCAGAGCCGAGGTGGCGCAGTGGTTAGAGTGCAGTACTGCAGGCTACTTCAGCTGACTGTTCAGCAGTTCAGCGGTTCAAATCTCACCGGCTCAAGGTTGACTCAGCCTTCCATCCTTCCGAGGTGGGTAAAATGAGGACCCAGATTGTTGGGGGCAATATGCTGACTCTGTGAACCGCTTAGAGAGTGCTGTAAAGCACTGTAAAGCGGTATATAAGTCTAAGTGCTATTGCTATAGCCTGCGGGCCAGGAGTTTGACAGCACTGGGATAAATAATAATTCCTTTAAGTTATGAAGACAGACCTTCTTGATTTTCTTCTTCTTCTTCATCATCATCATCATCATCATCATCATCATCGTCATCACCAGTCCCAGCTCTGTGTGTATATAAAACATCCAATATTTCTCTCCAAAATTGCAACTATGTGGTTTTCCTGATTTGTTGTAGTCATGGTTTAAATAATAAATAGTAATATAGCAAATTCAGGCATATGGAAGCAATGATGAATATAACTAAAGTACTTTTTAACATGAATGTAACATTGCCATCTTTATACATGAATACAATCATTTTCAGTTGTTGAACTAATAAGCTACAATAGATTCCCATCCTGAATGTAGTGCCATATGCACTTATCTGGGTTTCCTGCCACAAACTATCACAGTTATAACCTTCTGGTAACAAAGAAAACACAGAACAGCAACTGCACAGATCTTTTTTCCCAGCTCACATTTTCCTTGATGCTTGAAAAAAAAAGGTGGTAAAAAACACAATTATATGCAAACAAGTGAAATCAATGAAACACCTGCCTTCACACTGATCTGTCTCAGTTGTGGTAGAAGTCATCTTTAAGGATATAAACACCGTATTTTTAAACTGCACAAAAGAAATGATGCCAGTTTATTAAAAGAAAAGACACAATATATTATCTACCATGAAATATTTCAGTTTAAAACCATTGGGGTTTTATTTTCAATTTTAAACAAAATTTAAGCCATTTTAGGAATGATATTTTATAATTTAACTGTATGAAAAAATAATTCTAGAAGTTAATTATTCTGTCACAAGTTCTTTGTTATTTTCAATTCCCACTGGGACTCTGAATGCTGAAGGAGGAAATTTGGCATTACAATGAAGAACATTTGCCTTCATAGGGAGCAACTGAAAAGAAAAGAACACACTTCTTTAATTTTCTTTTAGTCAGTGCTAGTTTTCTTCAGGTAAAAAGCAGGTAGTTGATGAGTAAATGATGGCATAGTAAATGTCAACTGAAATTTTGCGCCTTTAATCACCAGAAATTGCTGGATTCCGAACTTGCAATCATTGTAGTAAATGCCATTTTGTGTCTTTTTTTTTTTTTTTTGGCTTTACAGAATAAATCAGTGCAGTTTTCTTCAAAATTATGGTAATTCCTTTTTTTTCAACTTCTGCCAAGTTCTTGCATTGCATTCTTCTCTTCCAGGGTTCTATGATAATGTACTCTTCCATAATTTAGCTTCATTATAAAGTTTCTTTTCAAGGAAAATCAACATCCTTGACAAGAAGTTATGTACAAGTTTACTTTCTCTGGAAATTCCTTCAGGTAAAGTATGGCTGGGAACCAGAGAGTTGGTTCCTCTGAGTTTTGTACAAAAAAATCCATAAAATTCAGTTCTGTGAACGTTTTTTTCACCTTTTTATTATCATCCCTTGTTTCAGCCTGTTTGATAATCTGTGATTATATCCAATGGTTTGTCTACCAATAGAACTAAACCCATCATTTAAAAAGATGCTTCTGCTTAATTTTTGAAATCCTCCCATCCTTCCAAGCCCCTCAGGCTCCCCATATCAATCCATGATGGTTTGGCGGGCTTCCTGAAGAGCTCTGTGGATGTCATCTTTCAACAATTCGCTTCTATAACATTATATATGCCTCTTAAAGCTGAGCATGCCTCAATTGAAAAGCTTAATGTTTTAGAGAGCCGCGGTGGCGCAGTGGTTAGAGTGCAGTACTGCAGGCTATTTCTGCTGATCACTGGCTGCCAGCAGTTTGGCAGATCGAATCTCACCAGGCTCAAGGTTGACTCAGCCTTCCATCCTTCCGAGGTCGGTGAAATGAGGACCCAGATTGTTGGGGGCAATATGCTGACTCTGTAAACCGCTTAGAGAGGGCTGTAAAGCACTATGAAGCGGTATATAAATCTAAGTGCTATTGCTATTGCTATTGCTAGGTGGCAAGAAAGATTATTAAAATTCTGTTTCTGGAATTTGATCTCTGAGCATTCATGCACATCATTACTGGAATATATACATCATTTTTAAATTATAGATTGGCCGAGACTACACAATTTGCTTTGAAGGTCCAGAGTAGAGCTTCATTTACTCTGTAAATGCCAATTGTTTCCTAGGTTTGTTAAATCTGAGACTTTAATCCTCCATATTCATATGATTAATGTGGGAAAAACACGAAGTATTTTCCCAACAAACTGGGATAAAACATGAATGAAAAAATAAGCAAGAGGTTAGAATATTTAAATTATGATATTAAGGTATTTGGCCATTGAGGAAGTGAGCAGAAAGAACAAAACGAATTGGAAGTGGAGGTCAGATGAGGTGATGGGCACACAATTTGCTTTGCTATATTTGCTGAGTCTAGATTAGGACATTTATAACCTCCATCAGCTACTTCCTTTTCCACCTCAAGGCAGAAATGGGAAACACACACAAATCTTAAGAGCTATTCACAGTTCAAACGTCTTTTCTTGGGACTTCCCTTCACTGCAGGTATTTGAGCAGAAGCTGGATGTCAAGGGATGGTGCAATATTGTGCTGGAGGTTGGAGCAGATGATTTATAAGATCACTTATAATCCCTACAGTCTATGAAGGCAGAGGAAATCTTACATAAGGTTGAATTATGTTCACCCCTATTTTAAGTTTACCCTGCATCACACCATCGACTTTGCAAATACAAAGTGTGAAAGATATTTTTTTCCTTTACTTTGTTGTTTAAAATCTTTAACTGCCCATAGTAACATTAAGGCATCAAACAATAATATGTGAAATGTTGAAATTGTTTTCTTGCAAATGTAATGGTGAGCAGTTGTTCATTTATTTCCAAACAATGAAAGGATTTCTTTCAACTTTGTTTGGTCCCTTCTTTCTCAGCATTTAGAACATCTACAAAGGGATATCTCCATTGCTAGTCTATTCATTTTTAATTATTTTTATAGTAATTTTATTAAACAGTACAATAAAAAAAACTAACATAAACTAGAATAGAAAAAAGAAAATAAAAAATAAGAATGTAGTAAAGAAAAAGAAAAGAAATATATAACAAAATGATTTCCCCCTTCAAAGCAACAAGGTATAAACAATTTTAGTAACCTATCACCTCTTAAAATACAACAAATGGTCTCTTCTTCCCCATCTCATCTCTTATCTATATATAAAAAAACACCTTTACAGCCTCCTCATTCACTCCTAGTCAGCAAAAGTCCATTAAGGGTTGCCTGAGATAACAAATATCTGTTTTAACCTTAATCAAATAAAATCAACTTCCTTTCACTTTTAAAATTCTTGATCTATAATCCCTTCAAATAATGTCCTAGAATGTGATTTCTTTTCATCTTTTCTTTGTCCTTACTCATAAAATCCTTTGAAACATTAAAAAGTTTTGTAAATCCAATGTAGGAAAGTTATCTATGTCACTCTATGTTTTTTATTTGTATATCTCTTTTAATTATTTTATTTGTATATCTCTTTTAATTATTAAGACCAGTGGTCGGACGAACCGGTAGCAGCGGCGGCGGGAGGCTCCGCCCACCCGCCCGGACGTCATCACGGACGATCTGTGCATGTGCAGAAGCGGCGCACGCGCGCACATCTCCGAACCGGTAGCAAAGGTAAGTGAAACCCATTACTGATTAGGACATCAGCTGGTTTCATTTGTATATCCAATGTAGCATCTCTTTCCATATCATTCTTTCAGCTTGTCATTTTTAAATCCATTTTCAAATCAGTCTCAATCTTGCCCAGTAAAAATTGTGTCTCTTCCATAATATGTTTTAAATGCAGTCTATCTATTATGGCAGACATTCTTAAAATTAACTTCTGGATCCATTGTTCACAAATGTCCTTCTGTACATTCAGTGTTAAAGTATGTTGCTCAATTCTGTATTAGTAAGTCAAATTTAAGTATTCTTCTAAGTCAGCGGTTCTCAACCTGTGGGTCGCGACCCCTTTGGGGGTCGAACGACCATTTCACAGGGGTCGCCACGCGCGTTAGCCCGCCATCTTGGTGCCACCATCACTGCAGGGGTAAAATGCTCCTGGTTCGGCTGTACCTGCGGGTCGCCAGACAGCCGGTAGCAACAGAAGCGGGAGACTTCGCCCACTCGCCCGGACACCGCCATTTGGGTTCTTTTACCCTCTGCGCATGCGCAGAGGGTAAAAGAACCCAAATGGCGGCGTCCGGCCGAAGTCTCCCGCTTCCGTTGCTATCAGCTGTCCCGCAGGCAAGCCTGAACTGGGAGCATTTCACCCCTGGTGCCACGCCCCCTTTGTCACCTCATCCCGCGCAGGGAGGGGGCAGGGGTCACAGCGGCGGGGGGGTCGCGGCGGCGGCAGGGGGTCGCGACATTAGAAAGGTTGAGAACCACTGTTCTAAGTTTAATCATTTCATTCTGGTTCCTTTTAGTCTCCAACTTTCAAAGTCCTATCCTATCATTTTAAAAAAATCAAAACAACATCATATTCCTACTGGAAGGAGTCTTATAATTAATTTCAAAATCTTATTTCAAATCCATCTGGACCCTTAATCCATTGGTAATTTTCCAAAATCAACTTTCCAATAACCCTTTGGCTGTTTTTTTTTTTAATTAAACTTTATGTCCATTTAGGCTGCGAGCTTGTCTGAGTTTGATTGAAGTCCCTTGACATCCAATCATTCAACTCAGAAGTTGACCCAAAAAACTCAGTTTCTGCAGTTTAATTCATGAGGAGAGCTATCTGGAGTGTTAGGGGTTATCTCACAATATCTCATTGTTGCAAAGAGACTTCGCTAGCCAGAATTTGCCATTTGGCTGCGGATCTCAGTTGCAAAGCTATCCCTAAAGCAGGGCTGTCAAACTCCCTGCCCGCAGGCCGGATGCATCATGCGCTGCCCATGCCCATGCCCAGTTTAACGAAGGGGGGGAAAGTCCCGATACATCATGTGATGCCGCCGTGATGTGAGTTTGACATCCCTGTCTTAAAGGATATCTAATTCACCCTACATCCTCAACAGAAATCCCACTTTTCATTTTTAATTATTAATTAATGTAATTTGTTTTAGAGATTTTAATATATTTATGTTTTTGCTACATTGATGCTTACAAACTCTCATGTACATTAACTATTAAGTAATAATAGTCTTTCCTTTATATTTGGCACACTTGTCACAAAATAATAAAACTAAGTTTCTTATCTATACATATTTTGAAATTATTTTAATAATTTTTAACATAATGGTATATATAATAAAATTATCTCAATGTGTCCAATCTGAAAATTGATTAGAAGAGTAATTTCTATGTGAGAAAAATTTGCTTAATATTTCTTGAACTGGATAAAAAGTGATTTTTTTTTTTCAAATCAATTGTTCTACTTTTGGCAGTTTAGTAGCGGGGATAGAAAAGTCACAATAAGCTTATGGTTGTTCCACTGTGTTATGAGCCATGATTCTGAATTTGACTCTGACCTTGAATCTGATGATGTTGCTCCAGCTGAGGCTGTGCTTCAGAATTGTCAACCTCAGGAATCAGTAAGCCAGGATTCATTTGAGGCTGATCAGTCACAGGCATCCCCTGTTCAGCTGGAGCAGTTAGATGATGAGGCATAACATCCAACATAACAGGTTTAGGTGCATACATAAGTGAGCAAAGCAATTTCCTCAATGAGGCTTCTTGTGAAACAAAAAGTAAGGCATGAGTAATTGCAGCCAGATAGCTGCAGACAGATATGTTAAGCTCCTGTGCATGCAGTCTTCGTTGGAAACAACTGTTCATCTATCCAGCTTTTGAATCATGTTCCTGTTTCTTGTTTCTTGCTGACTTTTGACCCTTGAACCAAGTGAGTCCCCGATTTGGCCTCCTGTGACTCTTAGAAATTTTGGACTGTGCTTTTGTTCCTTGGACTGTGCTTGGCTCTCTTCAGGCAAAAATCATTCACTAGGCATTTGAATCACATTTCTCTTTGCTGTTATCTATCTAAATTACAGTGAATATTCCTGCTTCTTAAGTATTGTGTTTGTGTGTGCATGTCAGCAACCCTGAAACAGAACAATCTGTGGGCATTCTGGTGGTTTCCAAGAGGATGGTTTTTTTTCTGTAGCACACAGTAATGGTTAGGTAAATTAACTACTTCCGGATGCCTGAAAGAGCAGGATGCTGGAGTGCCGGGTTCTGTTAAGTCATTAATAGACTTAAGTCAGGGGTGTCAAACTCGTGTCATCACGGTGGTGTCACGTGATGTATCGTGACTTTTTCCCCCTTCACTAAACCGGGCGTGGGTGTGGCCAGTGTGTGACGCATCCGGCCCGTGGGCCGTGAGTTTGACAACCCTGACTTAAGTCTTGTTAAGTTATTCTCTTAATAAGTCAGCTTCTACTGTGATATTAACCCCCTGATTGCCATGGAGGATTTCCAGATTAAGGGCTTGTTGGAAGTTGTCCACCCTGGGTGCAATGTCATTTAGTCACTGCAATGTAAAGATCAACGTTTCTATAGACAGAAAGCAGATCTGACGAAAAGGTTGAATGGTGTATTTGCAGGGGGTGTGTGTGATGCAGGAGTCTTGTTTCAGAAGGTTATCTCCCTGATGGGAGTGGGGTAATTTGTGCTGAGTATAAAGGATTGTGAAGGTGGCCTATCTTGGTTCTATGTTGTCATAATCTTTGGAGGTGAAAGTGATTGTGAAAAGGTGGATCTGTTACTCACATTTTTTGTTGTCTCTTCTCTGTAATGGGGAGACAGGATTCAATCCTCATTTGTTTCTCTGCTTTGTTAAATTTATGGGTGCCAGTATCATTACTGGGGCCTGTATAAGTCCTTTCCTTGCCTCTGGAGGGCATTTTTAGGGCATAGGGTTAGGTCAGAAGGGATAAGACCTGTCACAAGCTGGGAGCTTATTTCTGGAACTGCTAGTGTGTCACCATCTTATCTCCTCCAATTTCTATGTGAGAAATGTGAAATTTGCAATCAGTCTTTTTCTAACAAAAACTCCAACTGATAATGGTTCTTTTTCAGTATCACTGCTGAGATAGAGCAAAAAACAAGATGATTAAAAGTGTGTGTGGGGGGGGGGAATTAAGTTTTTTACTATTAACTTGTAGACATCTCATCTCATTTGATAGGAAGTGAGATTCACTTGCTGAGTTGCCCACTGAGTTCAGAGTTTTGGGCGAGGAAATCAATCAGGGAGATCCACAATAATTGTTTCCTTCTTCAGGAAAAGTGCAGATGACATAGCAAAAGAAGGGTAAGAGCCACAGGAGGCTATTCTTAAGGATCCAAAACAAAAAGTAAAGCAGAAAAATTCATGCTTCGGTAACGCTACCCCAAAGTCACAAAAAGCAAGCAAGATTTGGAATTCTCCCAGAATTCTTCATCGGATTGGATGAAAAATAAAGGACAGTTTGGGAGAAGTGTGAGAGACAGGTAAGCAGAAGAAGGGACACAAAATCTGCTGTAATGCTATCCTAGGATGGTAGGATGGAGTTTTTGGACAAAGAAATCAAATAATGACTATTTTTCCATACAGGGTGTTCGGTTTCATTTATGATTGCTAGACCAAAAAAAAAAAAAAACCTCACAGTCCTAGATCACTCTTGTGAAAATAGAAGCCAGCATTTATCTAAGGGTGACACAGTCCCACCCATGAATTCTCTGGGGAGATATATCACTGAAACAGAACTGCTATGTGCAAACAGCAGTAGTTCTGTTTTTCAAAAGAGGTTGCATCAGGGGAATTTGTATTTTAAAAGCAAGCATGAGGCATATTTACATGTCAAAGGGTGAAACCAATGTGATTTGCAATTTAAAAATGTTTTGAGCAATTTACGTTAACTGTTACATAAATTAGGGGAAGATGTACACAAAGCTTCTAAATGTTAATATCAGATTTTGGGGTTTTTTTTAAAAAAAAAAAGCTTATCAGGATTGGAATGGTGGCCTGCTAATGCTGGTAGTAAAGCATTTTTTTAAAACAAATTCACACCTTCATACACCTAGCTGGATCTGTCTGCAACCTTGATGATGATCGTCCATCGTGTTTGAAGAGGACCTTGACATCTAACAGGTTGTGGGCTGTCCACGATGTGTCCGCAGGTGGCTGGTAAGGCCTCTACGGACACGAAATGTTCTGCCACATGTCGGGCAGACATGTGTGGGCACCATTGTTGCAGCATTTGCAGCTCTGGCTTTGCGGAGTGCTCGCTTCTCTTGTGCTATGGTTGTTCTGCTGTCCTCAGATGTCTGGCAGCCTTGGTGGATCAGCGTGCGCCATGTCGATCTTGTGCCAGGGTTTCCATTAACCAAACGAGCTAACATCATCAGTGCTAGTGACGATGATGATACCTAGTTTAGGTAATGAAATGTCTGCAAGAAAACAAGCAAGCTCAGAGAGCACCAAGGACCTCTCAAGAAGGGAATTGATTTTCAGAACAAACTCAGCCCAAAAACCATGTTGATTGTATCTCTTATTCCAAATTATCCTCATTTTAGACACATTCTCTCACACACTTTTAAACAAATATGAGCAAATTTGTTGATCCTAGTCTGGAGCATAAACCATGGCAACTTGTAGCCAACTTGAGTGGCATGATATAAAATTGTATAGCTCTGGTCCTGTAATGGGAGTCAACAATTCAATATATCTGGTTGAAATAGATGAGATTAAAATAATGGACAATGGTTAACAAAATAATAGATTAATAACAATCTAGAAAAAAGGAGCTCCCAGATAATCTGCTGGCTCTGATTGGGATAAAGTGGTATAAAGTGGTTTAGTCAAATTTGACTAAACAACAGCTAATCATAGATTGCACCTAATTCGATGGCAGACAAGCTGACACCGTGCCAAGCATTATCTGTTTTCTAAAACATTTGTAATTCACTTATTTTTGTTCATGAATATTGAATAATCATCTTTTAGTTAGTGTATAAACAGGTTTCATAAATATATGAAAAAAATTTTTCATATAAATCTTTTGGACAACTGTCTATTATTTTATCACTATGACCTCTATGGCACTTCAATCTCTCTGACTGTAAGCAGCTTACAAAAGTCAGCCAGTACAATTAGCACATCAAAACATAGCAAGTACAGCATAACAATAGTTATGACTTCATTGTATTCATACCACCATTTATAACCCACAGGATGAGCATTCTAGCAGCTCACACAGTCCTACCAGTCTTTAAAGTGTCTCTAAAAACAGCTTTCTGAATACCATCAAGGAAAGGGCAAAACTTCCATTCATGGATAAACTGTTGAAGAAGACAGGGGTCTTTAAAGAAATGTCCTTGGATTCATCTACCACATTTCCTGTAATGCAGGACCTTTCAATGTGCATTCTCTGATTCCACATATTGATTAAGGAAATTGCTCCTGGAGCAGACAGTCTTGAACCTAATTAGTCTCAGTCATTTAATGATTTATAGGGATAACCTTGAATTGTACCCTGAAACAAACTGGTAGCTAATTCAGCTCCTGTAATAACAGCATAATATGAACAAGTTGACTCATTAACAAACAGGCAACCATGTTCTGCATCTATTGACCTTTCCAGGTGGTCTTCAAGGGCAATCCCAAGAAGAGCAAATTGCAGTCTTCCAGTTAAGAGGTAACATGGGAATGAGTGATCATTTTCAAATGTTTCTGTTCCAAAAAAAGTTTGCAACTGACTCATCAGCCAAAAGCCAGGCAAAAAACTTGGCCACTGGTTTCACCTGCTGTTCGAGCAGGAGCTATGTGTAATATCTTTGGATTGCAAGCCTGTTCTTTCAGAGGGACTGTATCTAGAACCAAAGTTGAAGCCATCCTAAAATCAGCCAGCCTCTAAATCAGGGGTATCAAATTCAATTTCATTGAAGGCCGCATCAGGGTTGTTTTTGACATTGGGAGGCCGGGGGGCGTGGCCAGGGTGGACATGGCCAGCTCGATGTCACTCATGTCTGGGGTACCTGGGACAGCCTCCTGCAGCACTCTGCCAGCGAAAACAAGCGCAGACCCCCCCCCCAAGCTCCTTTTTCACTGGCAGCAGCACTGCAGGCTGGTTCTTTGCTGTTTCCAGGGTGGCTCCATGGGCCAGATCTAAGCACCCCGCAGGATGGATCCAGCCCGCAGGCCTTGAGTTTGACATCCCTGCTCTAAATCAACAGCTACTCCATATTACTTGAATGGACCCTAAGTCTATATTTTTCCCCTAAGACCCCGACCGCTTCCAGACACTACATTAAGGCTTCTACTACATACCCTATCCAGCCCCAGGTGGAGACATCATGTGCATTTATGATATCATACGCTATGCAAGAAATTCCAAGATGCCTCTGATTCTATCCTCAATGAAGGTAGCAATTATTCAAGGCAGGAGAAGTTATAGATGTCATATAATCCAGTTGAGCAAGAGATATTCTTGGTCCTAGGATCATCTGGAGCCTCAGGGACAAAGCTGGGCCTACAAAAACTGCCAGCTATGTACTAATGGAGAATACCTGCAGAAAAACAGAGTGTTGATAAATAGAATAAAATAGAATTCTTTATTGACCAAGTATGATTGGACACACAAGGAATTTGTCTTTGGTGCATATGCTCTCAGTGTACATAAATATATATGTACATAATCAGTGTGTGTGTGTGTGTGTGTGTGTGTGATTCGTGACAAAAATGTTCATATATGTGACTTCAAAATAGATCTGCCTGCTCATTTATGAAATTGATTCACAGGGAAAAAAAGATGTTCAAGTGGAAAGAAAAACCAATTAGATCCACTGACTTAATTATGGTTGTCCATAAGTGGAATGCAACAGTGGTAAAAGAAGTAGGGTGACACTGACTGTTGAATTATTGGAACAGAGCCTGGCTGCCATTTGACAATTTTAGAATATAAGCTTATCCTGATGATTCAAAATTAAGCTGGAAAGAAGAATTTAAATAAATTTGAAGGGTCTTTGGTTGAAAATGTGGAAACATAGGAAGTTTCCTTCTACGGTGTCAGAACGTGGATCCATTCAGCACACACTGATTGGCAATTGCTGGATTGGATTTTAGGCAGGATTCTTTTAAGCATAGCCGTAAATGTCAGGATTGCATTTGGAAGTTTTTTCTAGCAACGTTGGCACTGACTTATGTCTCTTCCTTGAGGAACACTAAAGACTGAGGTGAACTCAGTGGACTTAAATAGACTAGGAAGAACTCCAGAAGAATCCTTCAAGACTGGGTGAATTAGGATTCAGTGCATGTAGGTGTAAAGCAAATTGAGTGTAATTGTACATATATTTTGATTGGAGAATGCTTTCTTTGACCCATTGCAAAGACAGCCATGGTTCAAATATTGATGTTGCTAGAATAAAAGTTTAAATCTAAAGACTGAGGTGAACTCAGTGGACTTAAATAGACTAGGAAGAACTCCAGAAGAATCCTTCCAGACTGGGTGAATTAGGATTCAGTGCATGTAGGTGTAAAGCAAATTGAGACAAAGTGTAATTGCACATATATTTTGATTGGAGAATGCTTACTTTGACCCATTGCAAAGACAGCCATGGTTCAAATATTGATGTTGCTAGAATCTCTCTCTCTCTCTCTCTCTCTCTCTCTCTCTCTCTCTCTCTCT
>QLTV01003648.1:1295294-1309440 GCA_003457575.1 Thermophis baileyi
GAAGGATGGCGTTCGGGGAAAAACTGTTCTTGTGTCTAGTTGTCTTGGTGTGCAGTGCTCTATAGCGTCGTTTTGAGGGTAGGAGTTGAAACAATTTTTGTCCAGGGTGCGAGGGGTCAATTAATATTTTCACGGCCCTCTTTTTGACTCGTGTAGTGTACAGGTCCTCAATGGAAGGCAGGTTGGCAGTAATTATTTTTTCTGCAGTTCTAATTATCCTCTGAAGTCTGTGTCTGTCTTGTTGGGTTGCAGAACCAAATCAGACAGTTATAGAGGTGCAGATGACAGACTCAATAATTTCAGCAGGCTCAAAGACTCAGTCTTTGAGCCTGCTGAATCTCACAATTTGATGGTATTAGATGGAAAAATATTTGAGGTGACTTGGGAAGAGCTTCATGGGCCCCTGAAGTCCAGCAATATGCATACAAACATATTAAGTTATTCACTGTCATGTGTACCTGTTTTTCAGACCCTCATCATGGTTTCTTCTTAGAGTATGGTTTACTACCTGAGAAACTTAACCTCTTCCCATAGGACCATTGAAAATGTTTGGCTTCCAAATAGTTAATTTAAGAAATCTTTTGAAGCAAGAACAATTATCCATTAGTGGCTAGATAAAAGTCGATTTAGCCCCAGAGATTTGCCCTTAACCAATGAAGGCATTTTCTGGAGGAGATGCAGAGATTTACTATCTTATTACAGAAATAAGTAGCCCTCATTTGCTGAGGAGATTCTTAATCTGAGCATTGTTTATAGCTGTCAAGGAGTAATATGTATCAGTGCAAAGATGTTTAATGACTGCCTTAATTTCTGTTAGTCAGTTTTCCTGAGGGCTCACTTTCCAAGCTGACAGGATAATATTCAGGCACATTTAGTGCTGTTTTCTCCCAAAAATCTCCATCACACTGTTTTCATTATGAACATTGGTCATTCAGAGGTGACATGTTCAATTCTCCTTTAAAGGTATCAGCATCTGTAACTCTGTTGTTCTGTGCTTTATGAAGAATTTCAAATTTCCTAATGTATTTATTTAAATGGTCTTTTCCCCTCATCTTCTCCTACCCACCTCTAATCATATTTTTTTTGAAACACAATCTGATTTCCTTCGCCTCTCATCACCATTTCTCCACCGTTCCACTGTGTATTCAGTTTTATTTCTTCATTATTCCTTAAAGTGAGATGTTCAGCTGATTTGCCTGCTGGGAAGGTTGCTACTGTTTTTGTTTTTAAAATAATAACACTGATGGTGTTTGGGTTTGATCAGATATTGAATTGGTTAACTTGATCTCTTCAACAATAATTAAGCAACAATGGGTGGTACTTTACTATTCATTCCTGCTGCTTAGATTAAGGGTGGTAAAGGATTATTATTTTTTTTGAGAGATGTGGAAAAATTGTGGCTGAAGAATGTTATTTGCTTAGCCTCCAAGGCCACAATGGCTATGATGAGCAGAGCTAGAATTTTCAAACTCCTTTTTTGCCAGATGGATCTTGTTAAAATAAAGGAATTAACCCTATTGATGGCATAGCACATCTATTTTATTTCCTTTTCCCATGTAAAACAATTACAGATTTGTTATTCTGCATTTTTTTTCTTTTTTACGATCCTTTAATCCCTTTTTATAGGGGTGGAGTCATGATGACTGAATAGAGCTGAGTGTTTACTGGCTGGATGCCCTTCCTGATGCCTACACAGAGTTTGCAGCATATATTTTCTCTTTGTGCCCTGATAAAGATCTGTCGCTACCAAGAATTGAACTCTCAATCTTCTGACAACCACGCTGCTCATTTGTTATTCTGCAATATCAGATAGGAAAGAGAGAGAGAGAGGAAAGAGAAAGACAGAGTAGAATTTCATTGGCTGGTCACAATCCCAATTTTGGATCTTTCCACTGACTTCACCAACTTGGAGCTGCAAATTTATTCCCAACTGTACATCTTTGCATGTTTTCCTTGAGAACTGAACTTATGATTGGCACAATAGTTGGGAATGACTGCATACATTTGGCTATATGTTTAGTAGTCAAAAGCAGAGATAGGAAGAAGAATCCTGCTCAAGTATTCATTGTGTGGGAAGGCAGCAGACAGGTCATAAATGTTGAAATGTGACAATGTGAAAGGACAACTTCATTTGTCTAGACAGGATTCTTTTCATTTTTGTTACCACTCAACCAATGTTTCATCAGTCTTGCTACTGAAATTCTGATAAAAACCAGTAATATCACTATTCAGGAAGTTTTCTGAATTGAATACAGTAATAGAAGCAAATATTCAGGCAAATTTGTTTGTTTATATCCCACCTTTATTATTTTTACAAATAACTCAAGGTGGTGAACATATCCAATGCACCTTCCTCTTCCTATATTCCCCAGAACAACAATCCAAACACCTGTTTCTTTACTGTCCCAAAGGTGCTTTTTCAGGAGACCACTGAACTTTCTTGTTTTTTTCTTTTGAAGGCGTTTCGCTTCTCATCCAAGAAGCTTCTTCAGCTCTGACAGAATAGTGGGGAATGGAAGGATTTATATTCCTTGCAGACAGCTGTTCATTTGCAATCCCCCCCCTTTTTTTAAGCACCTTTGGGACAACCATGACCTGGATGACTGAGAATCTCTACAGACTGTTTCTTTACTGTTTTTCATTATTTCTTTTTTTGGCATGGGTGGGTATTGGTATAAAAATTAATGGAGTTTTGATTAGGATGAAGCACAAGTAGGAGTTAATATTTAGACAGAGGTCAATCTTAGTGCATCTGGAGAACTAAGGCAGTCTACTTGAGAGAATTGTAGGGGAGATTGTAAACTACTGAGACATTTCAGTAGTAGTTGTTGTTAGTTGCGAAGTCATGTCCAACCCATCATGACCCCATGGACAACGTTCCTCCAGGCCTTCCTGTCCTCTACCATCTCCTGGAGTCCATTTAAGCTCACGCCTACTGCTTCAGTGACTCCATCCAGCCACCTTATTCTCTGTCGTCCCCTTCTTCTTTTGCCCTCAATCTTTCCCAGCATTAGGCTCTTCTCCAGTGAGTCCTTCCTTCTCATTAGGTGGCCAAAGTATTTGATTTCAGTAGTTAGCAGTTTACAAACAGCAAATAAATAATGTAAATTAATAAGGTCACGTTAGATACGTTTTTGAAAATATTACAAAAAATTGTATAAGCCCCCCCCCCAATCCAAACAGATCTGCCCTCAGATGTTCTCAATTTGATAACATCACCTCATCAAATTATTCTGCTTTAGTAAGTATCTCTAACAAAAATCTCAACTAGACAGAAGCACTTAAAGTACAGTGTGTGAGGTCCCTTTCAGGGAGTCGTCAAAGTCAAATAAATACTTTAAAATTTCTCAGTTTTAATTTCTAATACAATGAATATTGATAGATATAGCCCACATAAATTAAAACTCTTTGTGGCCCTGACTCATTTTCAGTAATGTATATTAAAATAGGGGTAATGCAAATGAAATGTTTGAGAATCAGTGAATTAGACCATTTTGATTTCACTGCACTATTCAATCCAATGGCAAGGGGCCATGTACACACAGAGAATAAGTCCAGAATGAAATGAAGTGGACAACCCTAATTCAATTCTACAATTTGCTTTCATGGGATATATTGATCAAAGCTTCAATTTGAAGTGTTCCTTCAAAGCCTTCCTTACCCATAATAGAAAGGCTGATTCAAAGTCCTAGAACAGCATTAAAATAAATCAGCTAAGGACTTTATTCCAAGCCTCCGCAGAAATGACTCACTCCAACTAAAAATCACACATACACACATACACATATGCCTGTCGTTTTGGCGGTAGGCAGTTCCAGAATTTAGGGAGATGGAATAAACTGATATGCAAATACAATAAAATATTCCTTTATGGATGATAAGCTGCTTTTTCACCACATTCTTCTTCCTGATACAACTGGTAATGCAGTCAATGCATGGAGCAGGACACCAAACTGGAATGTTCTCAAAATGGCATTATTAAATTGCTAGAAAGCCACACATTCTAGTCATTGGTATGTAAGTCTATGTATAAGTTATAAAGCTCAGTGGAAACCTTTAAACTAGTATCTCTCTCACATACATACCCATATACTTTCACATATACACACACATACAAACACTACCTTACAGACTCTGCAGCAGGGGTGGGTTCTAACTTACCTTGCCACCGGTTCGCTTCTTCCCGTGCCGCGTGGCTGTGCCGCATGGCCGCGCATGTACAGTGCTGAAAACTCAGCTTCTGTGCATGCGCAGAAGCAAAACAAGCAAAAAATAGCAAAAAAAAGAGCCGAAAACAAGATGGCAGCGCATGCGCAGTGCCGAAAACTCGGCTTCTGCGCATGCGCAGAAGCAAAAACCAGCAAAAAATTCCCAAAAAAAGATGTCGGCGTCCACGGACTGGCACCGACAGAACCGGCTCCGTGACGTCACCACCGGTTTACTACCGGTTCTATAGAACCGGTGCGAACCGGGAGGAACCCACCTCTGCTCTGAAGGTAAAAGCAAACTAAAACAAACAATCCCACCCCCCACCCCTGAGTGATGGCACAAGAACAATCTCCAAGCAACAGTTATTATCTACTAATGTAAGATCTACAGGGCAAAGTAATGGCATTTTGAACATAAACGTAAGACTAACCCTAACCACCAGGCTAGCTCTTCAAGTAATTTTGCAAGCATTTTCGGTACTTAGAACCTTTATTTGAAAAGTATAGTGATACACATAAACACAAAATATTGATGAGAGATTAACTGCAGGGCTATTCAAATTGTTGGCCAATGATAAGGTGATTCAGTTGAGCGATTTCCCCCCCCCCCAGGATACAATAGAGACTTTTTGCTACACTCAAAGTTCCATTTAACCAGTAAATTTATCCTTGACCGGTAAAAGCATGCTTAGTTTGAAGGAGACAAATGTTTGATGGCAGGTAGTTTTATAGATAAAAGAATACACATAGGAAGAGATCCTAAAGATAGTATAAATTCTGTAAGAAAGGATTCTGAAGGCCAGTACTTATGTGAAAGAAAAATAAAGATGAGCCCTATTTAGGAAATGACATTATGACATTTATCTGAGTTATCTAAGTATGTCTAGGACTATTAGCCTGTAATATGCTGTCCTCCATCACACGCACACACACACACAGTGTGTGTGTGTGTGTGTGTGTGTGTGTGTGTGTGTGTGTGTGTGTGTGTGTAGATAATATGAGCACAAGTCAGTTTAAGGGTCTGCATTGCACAAATAGGAAATAGGAACTGATGTCAAGGAAGAAATGATGAAAATCTTTAGAATATCAGTATAACTAAGAAGAGGCATGCTTCCATAGATACATGCAACATAAGTCTTTTGGACAAGAAATGGAGATAAAAGTGCAAAGTCTCTTTGCTAATTACCTGGCCCTATGTCATTTCATTCTCAAAAGAATGAGGAGGATGACCCCAAAAGATACTTGCACCGTAAAAGACTGGAAAGCCATAACCCCATTCTATTCATCATCATATCCTACATTTAGCCTGCTGATGTTGCTTTGCAGAGAAAAAGATTCAGCTGTGAATCTCTGCCAGTGGTATCCATCTGTTAGACAAAGAGTTCCCATGGAGGGTAGTGGTTCCCTCTAAAGGCTCCTTATGTCCCTCATATCTTTTTTTGAAGATTGGGAGGATATCGTGGACCCAGGGAAGATATATGGGGAAGGGCAAGGGAGGAGGAGAAAAGAAAATGTCAGGGTAGACACAAAAGCAATTTGCATAATATTGTTTTCCAATAGCATAGGAAACCACAGAGGTTCTTTGGAGAAGGAATGCAGAAATTAGGAAAACAAAAATTAAGTCAGGAAAAGAAGTAAAGGTTAGAAAGTGACTCCACCTGAACTCCAACATTGGAAGGGCTGTCACAAAGAAGAAGGGGTCAATCTTCAAAGCACTTGAAGGTTAGATAGAAGCAATGAATGGAAACTATTCAAGGAGAGAACCAACCTAGAAATAAGAATAATTTTTCTGACACAACAATTAATCAGTGGAATGGCTTGCCTTCAGAAGTTGTGGATGCTCCATCACTACAGGGTTTTAAGAAGAGATTGGACAACCACTTGCTGAAATGATATAGGGCAGCGGTTCTCAACCTGTGGGTCGCGACCCTTTTGGGGGTCGAACGACCCTTTCACAGGGGTTGCCTAAGCGCGCACTAGCCCACCATCTTGGTGCCACGCCCCCTTTGTCACCTCATTGCGTGCGGGGAGGGGGCGGGGTGGAGGTCACAGCGGCGGGGCGGGGGTCACGGCATTAGGAAGGTTGAGAACCACTGATATAGGGTCTCCTACTTGAGCAGGGGGTTGGACTAGAAGATCTCCAAAGTCCCTACTAGCTCTATTATTCTGTTATTTTCTTTGGCATAAGAGAGAGGAAGTTAAAATGCTGTCTAGCTTTCAAGATGCTGTTACTGTAGCCCTTTATCAAGAAAGTAGAGTTCGGTATTTGTGAAGTCTGTTTCCTATAGGTCTTACTTCAAAGGGCTGATATGAGAAGTGACACAATTGTAGCAGAACTTCTAAAAGCAAATCCAGAACAGTGGTCTTCTGTATTAGCTTTTTATAGTCTTGTATATAGATGAATCAATCCAGATGCCCAGTGAGGATAAATGCTGCATAACCATCCCAATCTTTTAAAAAGGAGACAAGTTCAATACAGCAAATTGCTGCCAACTGTATTAAGTATAATAAGCAAATTATATGCCAGATGTCTCTATATAAAATGGATGGACTGAATAATCTAATAAAAAATTTAAAAAAGTATTGAACATGCTGGCTTTAGACCAGTTTTTCAGTGTATCAAGGTATCAAAATTTGGCTGGAAAATGTTCATCACTCATCCAATTTTTACACTACCTTCTTTAACCTGGAGAGGGCTGTTGAATCATTCTGTTGTAAGCAATTGTAACCACAACTGCTTCCTCTTGAGTGTAGACATTTGCAACTAATTGTAATGCTTGATGAGCATAACTCAATGCAATGCAAGTTAAATGGGATGCCAGTAGCACTCTCACACCCTCATTTCCTACACAAAAAATGTATTAAACATGGATGTATCCTCATTCCTCTTTTAGTAAACTTTTATATTTAATGTATTTTTCAAACTCTACCTATATGAGAATTCCACCTTCTCTTGCAAAATCAGTTTAATCATCATATTTCTCTAGTCTGATGATACCACCATTCTTTGTTTAACCCAAGTTGGCCTTTGTTGTTGGCTGTGGGAATTGGCTGAAATCTGCCACACTGAGAGGCTAGAAATCAACTATTCTGAATTAAAGATACTGCTGTTCATGAAGAAATTGCCAATATAAGTAGATAATTAATAATTTTCCAGTTGAAGAGGTGTTTAAATATTTAGGCATTTACATACAATCCTCTGCTTCCTGGCTGTATCAAACCTGCTAACATATTTTACAATACTGCATCCCTTTATTTTGCTTGATTTTTAGAACATATATCCCTACTTCTTACCTGCTGCATGGGTTGCAGAGGTGGGTTCCTCCCGGTTTGGACTGGTTCTATAGAACCAGTAGTAACTTGGCAGCCTGGGTCGCTAGAACCGGCAGCGACCCAGGCCTGCCACGCCCCTGAACCGGTTCTTTCGGCGGCGCCATAGGTGCCGCCATCTTGTTTTTTTGCTTTTGCGCATGCGCAGAAGCTTTTAAGCACTGCACATGCACAAAGCATGCACGAAGCACACTGTGCATGCGTGAAATGTGCACGAAGCACACTGCGCATGTGCAAAGCATGCACAAACACACTGCATGCGCAAAATGCACTGTGCATGCATGGAACGCACTGCACATGCATGAAATGCACTGCGCATGCACAAAACGCGCATGAAATGCACTACACATGCACAAAACACGCACAAAGCATGCGCGCACCTGCACGGCGCAACACTGAGCGAACTGGCAGTGAAGAAAAACAGAACCCACCCCTGATGGGTTGATTAGAAATAGAAATTGTTTGCTTTCTACTCACAGACTTTTCAGCGGAGAGTTCCAAAACCATAGAAAATTTTGCTCCTTTGGTTTCAGATCTGATTTTGTTACAGGATCCAATCTGGTCCAGTCATAAGGACCAGAGGTTTTGTCTTCCAAACTTTCAGACTCGTGCTGGAGCCCATCTTCAGGGAATTTCTCTCTAGCAGCTACTATGATTGTTGGATGAGCAGGCACAAAAACAGCTAGGGAATTGATTGAAGCCTGGGAAACCGATCCCTCGTCAGTCAACATGAGTGCTGATTTACCACCAGCTTATCAAGTACTTACGGTAGAAGGCAGTACAAGCAAATGACTTAATAGTCAGCCATCACACCCAATCAACATCTAAAAAGCCACATACAACAGGCACCATATAAATACCACACACAAAATAGCACACACACTCTGTTAGAGAGAAGTTCCCTGAAAATGGGCTGCAGCATGAGTCCAAAAGCTCTGTAGAAAGTCAACAAACTCCCCCCCCCCCGAATGAAATATTTTGGGAAATATGAAAAAGGCAGAATATTATATTTCCCTAAAGGAGAAATGCTCTTGGAGACAGAAAGCAGCCCCCAAATCTTTCTTAATAGCCCCAGCAGATATTTTGTGCCCATTAAGAAAGATTGGGTCAGCCTATTCAGAAACCATCCCCAGTTTCCCTGCCCCAAGCAGAAACTAAGACCAGCTTTTAGAAATGCAGATTTGGTAATCCATTCAGAAAGACTAGGTCAAGACAGAAACTTAGATAAGCAACAAACAAAAGCTTGACAAAATTAGCTCAGACAAACACCTAGGATTTGCATTTTCTCTTTTGCTTATAGAGCCAGCTATGTCCCCTACATAACTCCTACATGACCCCATAGGAATCTGACAACAGCCAATAGAATATTAAAGGACATGTTCTTGCACAGGAACAGGAAGCTCAAATACAAAGCCCAAAGAAGGTATAAAAGCCACCTACTCTCAACTCCATTTTGTCAGCTGCACCAGAACCACAAACCCTGGTGGTTCTGTTCATCAATAAATGGATCCTCTTTCCCAGTAGTGTCAAACTCAAGGCCTGGGGGCCAGATCCAGCCTGCGGGGTGCTTAGATCTGGCCTGCGGGGCTGCCCTGGAAACAGCAAAGGACCAACCTGCGGTGCCTCTGCCAGCAAAAACGGAGGCCATTGCAGCTGAAAATGGAGCTCATGAGGGCTGTGTGTAGCCCTCCTGGGCTCCATTTTTGCTGGCAGAGGGTTGCAGGAGGCCATCGCAGCCGGAAACAGAGCTTGGGAGCCCGTTTTCGCTGGCAGAGCACTCGGGCCACCAAAGGCGCCTCCGACATGAGTGATATCAGCTGGCCACGCCCACTCTGGCCATGGCCACCCTGGCCACCCGAGGTCAAACACAACCCATATGCAGCTCTCAATGAAATCGAGTTTGACAACCCTGCACTTTCCAATCAGCCTCCAGCCTCCATTGTGTCTCCAGTGCCTTTCTCCCAGCTTGGAACTGGACCTGGATATTTCTTCCAACAGCTCGGAAAACAAAACCTCTGGTCCCGGTGACTGATCCAGATTGGATCCTGCAACATTATCCTGGGACACGTATATTCACCTTCATTCCTGATTTTGATACTCCCTACTAAAGGGAATTGGTTTTTTCTTCTTTTTGGAAGTGAATGCTCAAATCCCTTGAAAAGAATTAGGGATAGTGAAAATCCTCTTACCTTATCAGTGACTGAAGATCCTTTTTTCCTTTCCTTTTTCATATCACAATGCATGCATTTTTGCATGTTCAGTTGACCATTGGGTGGTCAGGAAATAATTTTAGAAGAATGATACACTGCATGTGTTTGTAACATGGGAACAAGGAGGGAAGAACATTTTTTAAAGTGTATAGCAAGAAGAAAGAGGAGTATCACCAACAAAAAGAGTTATCTTGTTTATCCCCCACTTTCTTTTATAAACAAGACAAATTTAAAGTACCCAGCATTGGGGCTGAATATGGAGACAGACACAAGATTTATGTCCCTGGTCTGCATTACTTACAAATGTTGAACAATGTTTCTTTTCTAAAGATGACAATTCAAAACATCAAGTACATTTCAATATGTACTATTTCCTGCAACCTAATGGACAGAATGAATAGATGACATGTGATTAAATTATACCCAGAGTAATAAAGAACAAATATCTAGAATCAACTGTTTCTTCATTTCCTCTTTCATAATGTATACTGCATAATGTATGCCTATGAAATGTGACTTCATTGGGTTAAAAATGCTTAGTGATTTTCCCATTGCAGCACAACTCTACCAAGTTAGAAAGAATTGCCTTTAAAAGAGGCAATATGGAAAAATGAGAAACAAAATAAAACAGAAAGAGGTTTCTTGAAAAGGTGGGTTATGAAAGAAATGGGCAGATTCCATTCAGAATTGGCAACTGGTGTCTTTCTGTATTTGTTGTTACTCAACCTGAGCTCTTGAAGGTTATGAATCAAGTACAAAACAGAATAACAGAACACAATAACAGAGTTGGAAAGGACCTTGGAGGTCTTCTAGTCTAAACCACTGCTCAAACAGGAAACCCTATAATATTTTAGACAAATGGTTGTCCAATCTCTTCTTAAAAACTTCCAGTGTTGGAGCACCACAGCTTCTGGAGGCAAGTTGTTCCACTGATTAATTGTTCTGTCCGCAATTTTATCCTTAGTTCTAGATTGGTTCTCTCCTCTCCTTGATTAGTTTCCATCCATTGCTTTTTGTCCTGCCTTCAGGGGCATGGAGAATAGGTTGATCCCCTCTTTTTTGTAGCAGCCCTTTAGATATTGAAGCACTACTATCATATCACCCTTAGTCTTTCTTTTCATTAAACTAAATTTACCCAATTCCTGCAACCATTCTTTGTATGTTCTTAGATATTCATATCATTTAAGGTCCCTAATATTGCTACTTATTTATGTTGTAATTGTTAATATGATTGAAGGGGCAATTTAGGGAATAATGTTACATTTAAATCCATTGACTTTTAATTAAACTTCCATTTAAATGTGAATTAAATTTCCATAGAGAATGAATTCTATTAAACTATATTTTTGTTTTGACTTTGTCCACTTGGTCACAGGCTTATCTACTTTTGAAATGCAGTTCTCAGCAATCTATTCATGGGAGAAGTGAAACAAAAGATTGAATGCTCATGCTATAAATGAAATAATGGAAAGAAAAAGGAAGACAGGGGGAAAAACAGACATTCTGAATATTCTGTGTTCTGGAAATTCCTGATGAGTTAGCAGGTCACAGAACATAGCAGTGAAATGTAGCTTCTAATTCTGGAGACTTACTTTATATAAAACCAGACCTAAAACCAAATACAATAAAGTTACAATATAACTTATATGTAAATATAACTAAGCTTAATCTTACTTTGACAGGGATATTAAAAAGGGGATATGTATTCCTGTTTGGAATTCTATAAAATTAAAGATATATGAAGGTGATGACCTGTGTGTATAAATATGGTAATAAAATATTCAACATGTATTACAATATTCTTGGGAAATTTGTACTGAATATTGAACTGATTCTGTATTGGCTTTTGTCAGAGTGCGCACAGTGTGACTATGTGAGACAACCCAGGAGCAAATACAGTAAACAGTGGTTTGTATTTAAATAGTGGTTTTATCTACAAAGAATATATACATACACATACTTTAGTCAGCCCTCAAACAAACAGCAATCAGCAATTACAGCACGGAAGCACACACGGAGAGAGAGATACGCCCCAACAGGGCCTCTTCTTATTACAGTCTCTTAAAGTGATATCAGCCCAAGCACCTTGCTGACTCATTCCCAGTATTACATCATCGTAGCAGCTGGTCAGCTCTTAAATCATTATCCTGACAGCCTTGATGTTGTTGTTGAAACAGGGTAAGGTATTTTTTATTCCTTCATGCTTTAAGTATTTTGTTATTTTTCTAAAAATAAATCCTTCCTTCCTTCCTTCCTTCCTTCCTTCCTTCCTTCCTTCCTCCCTCCCTTCCTTCCCTTCCTTCCTTCCTTTTCTAATTTTCAATGCTAAATATGGTTGACTTCAGCATTATTCTGTATAATCTTTTCCCATAGGCAGCACAGAGATGGATTAAAGGTACTGTTGCTTGCAGTTTATGATGCTGAACAAAATATTTTAGTAACACTTAAGCCACTTTACTGAACTATTCACAAACCCATATCATAAGCTTTCCTAAAGGTTCTTTCTTTGGAAATAACATTTGTATTGAAAATTGAACTGATACGAAAGATGCTGATAATGACATTTTAAAACATCCAGCCTGTAAGGCAGACATAGGATGTTTAGAAGAGATTACCTATACGAATTTTAAAAAATGCTTACTGGTGTATTATTTGAGATATGCTACTGCCTTAGGAAGGGATGGACATAAAGAAAGAGCCAAACAGTTTTTGGAAACACTGATACTGAACATCAGCAAAAGAGGATAAAATTAGTAAGCAGGTAGAAACACACAAACTCTTAACATTTAAATTGAACACTGTATTTTGTGATGTATATACAGTAGATGTTCCTTTATTTTATTTGGTCCATGGTTTGAAGCATATTAATCAATGACCTCTTGGACTGATATGCAAGGCAGAACATCAGACTAAATTACTGAATTATGTAGTTTTCCAAATGTTATGATGCAATTTTTAACTTAAAAATAAAAGGACCAACATTCTTATACAAGTACACATGTTAGATACCAATAAAGGAGAATATTTGTAGCTCAGGGTTGAAATGAGGGGTTCTTGGTATTCTCCGAGCTTACTTGTGTTCTTGCAGACATTTCATTACCCAAACTAGGTAACATCATCAGTGCTAGCAATGATGTTACTTAGTTTGGGTAACAAAATGTCTGCAAGAAAACAATCAAGCATAGAGAGCACCATGGACTCTGCACACTTTAGGACAAAATTTACAAGAGTTTCTTGGGAAAAATATTTTAGGTTGCAGTTGTATGGCTAAAGGAGAGTATCTCAAAGATAATAGTTTTCTTTGACATCTAGCCTCCATGGATGAAGAACAGTGGAGAGAGAGAAAAGAAGGATTTCAGAAAAAGAGATCCTAATTGGCTCACCCTTTCTTGATGCTTTGTTAGTAGGCAGAGGGAATGGTCTTGAAGGATAGGAAGAAAAGCTGCTACAAAGACAATGGTCAAATAAAAGGAACCTGAGTCTGGGGAACAATTCTATCCTGAGAAAATGTCTCAGACAAGACCTGCCCCCCTAGTTCCCAGGAAGATAGAGGAAGGGAGACGGTGTCTATACCAAGACTTGCAAGATTGATGTTAGTCCTTCAATGTAGACCAGAATAGGAAACCAAAGTCATGCACACCAATATCACTTTTATTACAAAGAGACAGTAACAGAATCTTGCAAGTCCGAAGGTTTCTTTGATATGACTGGTGTCTTGGTAGTGGTTCTTTCTCCTTCCCTGCAAGGCTAATCAAGGCCCACTATAACTTCAGAGATATGTGTAACCTCTTCCTCTTCGTCTCTCAGGCTGAAACTCTCATCTAGAGAGAAACAAAGGAAGAGAGGTTCAGGCTCATAATGGGAGGCTCCACTGCATCCCATGGTCAGTAGTCTCAAGAAAAAAATGGGGCAACAACCCCGCCCTCTCCATCTCTCTTCTACCTTTCTGGGCTCAGTTTGGCACAATGTTGAATAATCTGAGGTTTCTACTAAAGAGATTGATCCATCTAGGATAATTATTTCACTTAACCAGAAAACAGCTACTCAGAGCTGCTTCATGAAGCAACCTTATTCCTTTTCCTTTCCTTCTTTCCTTTCCTTTCCTTTCCTTTCCTTTCCTTTCCTTTCCTTTCCTTTCCTTTCCTTTCCTTTCCTTTCCTTTCCTTTCCTTTCCTTTCCTTTCCTTTCCTTTCCTTTCCTTTCCTTTCCTTTCCTTTCCTTTCCTTTCCTTTCCTCCTTTCCTCCTTCCCTCCCTCCTTCCTTCCTTCCTTCCTTCCTTCCTTCCTTCCTTCCTTCCTTCCTTCCTTCCTTCCCGGTTGTTAGAATGCAGTATTGCAGGCTAATTCTGCCGACTGCCAGCAGTTCGATCCTGACTGGCTCAAGGTTGACTCAGCCTTC
>QLTV01003648.1:1339254-1362174 GCA_003457575.1 Thermophis baileyi
CCCTTCCCACTCTGGGACCAGCCAGAGGTGGTATTTGCCGGTTCTCCGAAATACTCAAAATTTCCGCTACCGGTTCTCCAGAACTTGTCAGAACCTGCTGGATTTCACCCCTGATCTCAACCAATTGGTTATATAAAAATGATGGCAATTTGTGTGTGTCGAGAATGGATAAATCATTGTGGCTCATAGCCATCCAACTTAATTAAAGGGAAGGGAGAGTCACAACCATCTGAGTAGACAAGTCCAAATATTTTTGCACACTTTGAACTAAAATATGTATGTCATACAATAAAGATGCTTTTAAAGCCAGGAATAATTATTTCACTGAAAATTATCATCTCTGGTCAGATTTTATCAGCACGAGTGGCAGGAGGGCCTGTATTCAGAGCTGAGCTTATTCTGGGGAGTCCTTGATGTTCTTTGACCTTGTCTATTTGCTTGCAGCACTGATCATGTTACCTCGCGGGGTAATGAAACGTCTGCAAGCAAACAACCAAGCTTAGAGAGTATCTGGGTCTCCACACTTCAACCCTGAGCTACAGGGAGCCATTTGCTTTGAGTTTCTCTCCCTCCCTTCCTCCCCCCTCCCTCTCTCTCCCTCCCTCTCCCTCTCTCTCTCTCCCTCCCTCCCTTCCTCTCTCTCCCTTCCTCCCTCTCTCCCTCCGCTCTCTCTCTTTCTCTCTCTCTCACACACACTTCTTCCTTTCTTTCTTTCTCTCTCTCTCTCTCACACACACACATACATTCTTCCTCTTTCTTCCTCTTTCTCTTCCCCTCTCTCTCTCTCTCTCTCACACACACACACACACTTCCTTTCTTCCTCTTTCTCTTCCTCTTTCTCTTTCTCTCTCTTTCTGACACACACACAACTTCCTTTCTTTCTTCCTTTCTTTCTCTTTCTCTCTTTCTCTCTCTCTCTCACACACACACACTCTTCCTCTTTCCCTCTCTCTCTTGCACCAGAGCAGCAGCAGCGGGAGAAGGAAGAAAGCGGCGTGTCCGCAGGACCCGAGGCGGCTGCGGGCGGCTGCAGCAGACACCCAAAAGCCTCCCGTGTGTTGCTCCCAGCCTTCACCCGCACCTCTGTGCCATTTTCGGGAGCCCAGCTTACCAGGCTCCCCCCCGTCCCTGTCGCGGCTCCAACGGGGGTGGCTTCGGGAGATGCTGGCGGCACAGGGACACGGGCAAAGGCTGGGAGGGGGAGCAACACATGGGAGGCTTCCCGCAGTTCCTCAGCTCATCTGGGCTGCAGCTGATCCCACTGCCATGAGCCGGTGGACGGAGGCACCCCTCCCCTCACACACACACACACACACTTCTTCTTTCTTCCTTCCTTTCTCTTTCTCTCTCTCTGTCTCTCTCTCGCACCAGAGCAGCAGCAGCAGCAGCGGGAGAAGGAAGAAAGCGGGGGGTGCAACACACAGGAGGCTCCCCGCAGTTCCTCAGCTTATTTGGGCTGCAGCTGAGCCCACTGCCATGAGCCGGCAGATGGAGGCACCCCTCCCCAGCCAGATCTTTCCAGATGAGACTTGGAGGAAAGCACAGCTCATGGCTTCTACATTTCGCTGTGCTGCATGAAGTTTCTCAGCAAAAACAGTGAAGGGGAAGAAACAGCCAGTGGAGAGCACACAGAGCTGCCCCTTCTTCGCAACAGCCAAGGACCTCTTCCGCTTGGAGCTCCAAGCTGCGGGGAGGGGGGCGGCTGCAACGTCAGCAGCTTCGGGGGGCTCCTTCCCTCAGTGGTTTGTTTTCTTACATCTAGGTGGCTCTGCGCCTCTTGATCTTTCTCAGGCATGGAGAAAAGCGACCCTGTGAAGGGACCGAGCCTGCTTACCTCGCCGCCGGTTTGCTTCCTTCCTGTGCATGCGCAGTGCCAAAAACTCGGCTTCTGTGCATGCACAGAAGAAAAAAAATGGAAAAAATTCAAAAAAAAATCCAAAAAAAAGATGGTGGCGCCCACGGACCGGCACCGACCGATCCAGTTCAGTGACGTCATTGTGATGTCACCAGCGGGTCGCTACCGGTTCGGGCGAAACAGTCCAAACCGGGAGGGACCCACCCCTGGTGTGAATATCTAAATCAAAAAGCAGGGTGGGATCCAAAATAGTTAGCCTTTCTCACTATTGGGGGGGGGGGATTCAAAAAGAATATGTGGTAATATCTAAGTGTGCAAATGCTATAGATTCAGTCTGTAGGTAGATCAGGAGATTCTGGCTGACTTGGGTTATATAAAAAGACACATTTGCATTCCATAGAGCCTCATGTTTGACCAAGACACATGCTTTTCATGCATTTGCAGAAAAGACTCACCCAGCTACTTTGTCTCACATACTTTCTGAGAGAGATGTTCATATATCATTGGAGTAGATCTCATTTTTTCAGCAGCAGAAGCCAATGTGTTGCTTGTTGAGCTCCAGGCAAACAACATTGTTAGTGACTCACTCATTAACACTGTCTGATACTGAGGAACTGTTTAGAAAGACGTCCCTCCCACACAGGAACTAAGAAGAGTGACTTTGCCAGTGCTCTGCAGAATCACCACTTACCATATGGAAGATACTAATAATAAAGTGCTTGGAAAATTCTGAAGATACTGTATGTTCCCTCACTGAGACTTTACAAGATCCAAATACATCTGACTTAGAATCAACATTAGGAAAGTTTTGGTAATATTGTGTAATATCAGTATTCAAATTAATAGATGCTTAACTATATACTTGTCATTTATTTGGAGCTGGATTGGTGAGGGGGGCACTTTAAAATATTAAGTATGAATGAAACAACCTGTGTTTACATTAATTATGTCTTGCCTTTTTCACAAGTCATTGTGGAGGAATGACAGTGGCACTCTCCAATGTAGACAGTGAATGAGATAATCATTAGTGACAGACAGTATCACACTTCCACACTGTCTTTTTGTCTTTTTAGTGCAGCTGACCTATATACTTTGGGATTAAACTTCTTAAATCAAATATGTAGGCTATACATGGAATGAGAATTTCCCTACTGAGAAGTTCAGCTAGAACATTCCAAGAATGGCCCAGTCCAAATCCTCTGATTCAGAACTGCAGAGGAAGAAGTGTGGCTAAGAAATGAGGTTTCAGTTCATCAGAATTTTGCATCATTTCTTGATGCATTTTATTGCATAATAGCCCCCTCAAAGCTCCTGTAGTAATACAGAATTTCTCATTGAAAAACTTCCATTAAGGAGAGCAACATTTGCTTATGTGTTTTTGCTCTTCTCTTACCCAGGTCTCACTTTGATTTGCATTTCAAACTACCTCCTACACAACGCATGACTTTTTATCTGTTCTCTTCCTCTCACATTTCTGCTTTTGAAAGAATTTCAGTTCGATTAGCAGCCAATGATTTCATTATCTTTCCTTGTAAGGTTTTAATCCATAAACAATTTTGGGAGTGATTCTTTGAGAGACTTGCAGAGAAGTACATTATGTAAAATATTGTCAAGCATAATTTGACACTGCCCTTTGGTTCCAATATATCAAACGCAGTGGACGTGTGGTATCTCTAGGCACTAACCAACATCCCTTGTAATAGTGTATGATACTCAGGATGTAATATTTCTATGCAACTTAATTTTGTTTCTGTGCAAGTATTTTCCCTATAAATGATTCTGAGGCATATCTTTTTCAGTTGCAAACTATATCACAATCTCCAGAAAAGGGCAGAGGTGAATATATTCTGATTGAAGTATATATTCAGAAAATATAAATTTAAATGAATTTATGGGAAATATTTATTTATTTAAATGAGTTAAATGAGTTTCCTCCTGGGCTGATAATACATCCTGTTATTCTCTTTCTCTAACCCCATCAGATACAGATAATGCTTCAGCTGTCCTGATGTTCTCCTTCTATGTGCTTAAGATTTAGGTGATGAATAAGTGAAATTCAACCAGTTAATATAGCCTGAATAGTATCCAGTCTGTTCTAGATGGATTCATGCTGTCCAGAAGGCTGGTGTTCTCAGTCTGATATTACTTATTCCTCCAGCAAATTTCATTAGGATCTAAGTAGCTTCTTTATCAAGTGTCTTTATCAAGTTTGACTGATATACCAAGTGTGTCAGGCTTCTAGTAGCAATTCCAGCTGAGTTCAAGAACAAGTCTCTCAGAGCTCTTATTGTTGTTATTGCTAGTTGCGAAGTCATGTCCGACCCATCGCGACCCCATGGACAACGTTCCTCCAGGCCTTCCTGTTCTCTACCATACCCCGGAGTCCATTTAAGCTCACGCCTACTGCTTCAGTGACTCCATCCAGCCACCTCATTCTCTGTCGTCCCCTTCTTCTTTTCCCCTCAATCTTTCCCAGCATTAGGCTCTTCTCCAGTGAGTCCTTCCTTCTCATTTGGTGGCCAAAGTATTTGAGTTTCATCTTCAGGATCTGGCCTTCTAAAGAGCAATCAGGGTTGATCTCCTCTAGGACTGACCAATTTGATCGCCTTGCAGTCCAAGGGACTCGCAGTCCAAGGGAGTCTTCTCCAGCACCATAGTTCAAAAGCCTCAATTCTTTGGTGCTCAGACTTTCTTATGGTCCAACTTTCACAGCCATACATTGCAACTGGGAAAACCATAGCCTTGACTATATGCACTTTTGTTGGAAGGGTGATGTCTCTGCTTTTTAGTATGCTGTCTAGATTTGTCATAGCTTTCCTTTCCCAATTTTGAACCAATCAGTGGTTCCGTGCCCAGTTCTTACTGTTGCTTCTTGACCCACAGCTCTTATTAGCAATATTTATTTACATTTGTAGTTGTAATAATAACCCTGTTCTCAGTATTTTGCATGGAGGAAGAAGACCTACTGTATTACTGTAGGTGTTCAGAAATATTGTTGGTGCCCACTTCTAAATTCTCTTAGCATATGTTAAAATTCTCTTATTCATCCAAGGCTTTTAAACTTTTGCTTTATAGCATTAAATTTGTGTCTTAAGTGTGCTTTACTTTCAATACTTTTCCATGATGGCCATTGTTATTGTTCTTACAGCCTGTATAAATTTAATCATTAAATAGATAAGTCAGTTTTTTAAAAAAAATAATAATAAAATAACTGAGTTATCTGAATAATAGACAGTTGACAGAAGTTGGGATCTATCTTAATATTTTTGGCTAAGGCATAATGACTTCAAATGGAGCCCGGATTTGATATCTGTACCTCAGATAAGGTACAATATGCTATAAAAGGAGCTGGAAATATTGATTAATCCCCTCAATGAAAAGTCAGAAATAATCCTGTCTCTTAACATTAATTTATGTATTTTTATCTACCCTCTAATGCTCAGGGTATTCGAAATTAACATGCTGAATTTTGTGATAATTTTATTTCGCCTATTCTCAAACTATTGAAAGATTCTGCATCCTGTCTACTGAGTACATGAACCTCAGCATTTAACACACACACACACACACACACACACATGTGTTTCTGGCAACCTTCTTTGCCATCTTGTCTCCTTGATTTTATCTGTTAATGTTTTTATTTGCTGTGTTTTTCTAATGAATGCTTTTAATGTTTTTCAATACTTTTTTTTATGTTGTAGGCCACCCAGAGTCATTGGATATGACATGGGCAGTAAATAAACATTATAAATTAATAAATAAATAATAAATTATGTCATTTAGAAATAGCACTATCATATCTGAATTGCAAAAATCAGGATAGCCACTAGATGACAGCAACAGGTGCAGTTTTCTGTATATCCCTGCTACTCTTTAGTGGCCATTCAAATTTTTGTGACCCTTCACTTAAAAGTAGATTGAAGAAACATTGGGGACTTGTATTCAAAGACACTTTATTTTGTTTTCTTAAAAGCTTAGATCTCTCCACAGTGATAAAATGAAAAGAAAATCATTGTTGTGCCTTCCTTTTTCCACTTATTCACATACAAAAAAGTGTTCTTCTTTTACAGGATCTTTAATTGAAATCCAGACTGGTTTTTACTTTATATTAAAATGAATCACTGATTTTAATGCTGAAATGTGTAAGGCACATATAATATATTATTTTGTTTTATAGCCTCTACAAATTCCTTTAATTGTCTTCCCCTTGTGACTAGTGTTATAGCTGAAGTCTGATCTTGTTCAGTATATTTTTCTGCTCATGGTTTTCACATGTTTCCTCTCACCAGTCTATCGGTTTCCTCTCACATGTTTCCTCTCACCAGTCTATCAGTTAATCTATCTAAAGTGCTTCAGATAAGACTAAGCTTTTACAAAATAAATATAAATCCTGATATCTGTATTTTAAAAACTTGGCATCAGCTCCTAGATCATCCCAGATGATGTTGTCTGAGAATTCTGGGAGTTTGAAGTCCACACATCTTCAAGTGGCCAAGGTTGAGAAACATGGCTTTAGGTAGTATGCTAATACCCTTTTGCTCACCCAAATATCTTTTTTCTCATGACTGCATTTTTACACCTCTTAAAACAACTTCTGAGGATTTAGGTTATCATTAAAAACATTAGATGTAGTTTAGAAGCTGCAGATACAGATAGAGGCTGGTAAAAATTAGGGAAGCAGAAATATGGCATTTTCTCATCCTCGCCTTTTAGAATTGTGTTCACTCTCATCTATTTCTTTGTGTATTTCTTAGTAGTGCATAAAAGTGGTTCTCCCCTTGGCTCTGTTCAACTTCCTTGCTGATTCTCAGAGCTGTCAAATCAGCTTCTGACATACACATTTTAATTCATATTTTAAAAGTTGATCCCTATGTATCTTTACACAGAATTAAGTTTGTGCTTTACATTATTACAAGATAATTGCAATCTAAAACATCTTTGAAGAGTCTGTAAATAACAGAATTAACAGTTAACAGAATAAAAGTTGGAAGGGACCTTGAAGGTCATCAAGCAGGAGATCCTATACTATGGGTCCTCAAACTACGGCCCGCGGGCCGGATACGGCCCACTGAAGCCATTAATCCGGCCCGCACAGGATCACGAGGCTGCCCCACCCACTCTAGCTTCCGTGCTCAATTGCTAGCTTTTTTTAGTTCAGAAGCAGCCACGTGAGGGAGGAGGAGGCTGGGGAGGGTTTTTGTTGTTGTTGTTTCATTGCCTGTGTTCTGGGACCTGAATTGATTAGCTGTGTAATTACCAGAGTAAGCCTATTTAACTTAAAAGTTTTTCTTTTCTTTCTCTGTCACCCCTCCAATTCTAAATGAAACTTGAGGTGGACCTGTCCTTTCTGATCAGTCCTCCTGATTTGGCCTCTTTTAGATTTAATCAGCATTAAGGTATTGCCTGTAACATTTATTTATATATAATATTTACCTTTTAAAGCAGATTGGTGTGTGTGTGTGAGAGAGAGAGAGAGAGAGAGCAAATTGGTGGGGGTTGTGTTTGGCTACAGACAATCTCAATGGGGTTTATATAATTTGAAATCTGTTCATTTTAAATAAAGTAAGAAATGCAGATTAATATTGCTGGAAGTAGTAACATAGTAACACGAAAATAAGACAGGGTCTTATTTTCTTTTTACCCCCAAAATCTGGCCTTGGCCGAGGATATATGGTGCATTCAGAGAAATGCAATGCTAATGGATTTTAGAGTGATCCTCTTTCCCAAATCTTGGGGGTTTTAGTTGCAGTCTTAATTGGTGCAGTTCTCAGTCTGGTTTATTGTGTGGTTTTCTGAAACATATAATCAGGAGTTATTTTGAAGGAAATCCTGTTTGTTTTATTCTTTTTTTTAATGGCCTATTTTAAGAAGCCTAAAGCTGCTGTTGTACTGAAATTAGGCAAGTGGCAAGAAAGTGTGTGCTCTTTTTCCCTTGGGGGGGTTATTAAATAAATAGATGCACTTGGGTTCAGCAAGTACAGCTTAGGAAGAACAAAGGCAAAATGGACTGCTAAATTGGCCATGCCCACCCAGTCACATGGCCACTTAGCGACACCCACCTAGCCAGTCCGGCCCCCCAACAGTCTGAGGGACCATGAATTGGCCCCCTGTTTAAAAAGTTTGGGGACCCCTGCCCTATACCATTCCAGACTATGTGGCTGTCCAGTCTCTTACTAAAAGTCTTCAGTGATGGAGCAAACACAACTTCTGACAGCAAGCTATTCCACTGGTCAATCATCCTCACTGTTAGGAAATTTCTTCTTAGTTCTAGGTTGTTTCTTCTCTTGCCTTCTGGTGCTTTGGAAAATAGGTTGACCCCCTCTTGTGGTATCCCTTCAAATATAGGAACCCTGCTATCATGTTACATTCATGAACATGATAAAATACTTGATTTCCTACTCTTTAGGTTTTCATATAGATTGGACTAACTAAATCAAGGTAGGGGCAGAATCCATGTTCTTATATCTTCATTGCTTATTGATGTGAGCATCAGAAGGATATATCCATGGAGCTTGATAAAATGTGCTAATATTTATTCTATTCCAAATGCCTAGCAAATAGTATGGCTTTGTGGCACTTTGAAGTAGGATAAGACAAACTCAGGGATGAAACAAACTCAAGATTAAGACAAATTCAAGGAAGTAACACCACTCATAGCATGGTAAATCATGATTATGATTTCCAATATCTTAGTGCCACTTGCTGACAAACTCAAGCAGAAGTTACAACTATATTCATGACCTGTTTATGGACTGCTTAGTCCTTCAAGAGGAGCCATATTGCACTAGAGAAGTACTTATTTTCTTAAATTTCTTTATGATCTACTACTATCTTCTCTGCTCATATTAGGTATGCCTAATACCTGGAATAGTAAAATATACATGGCCTCTATTGGAATGGAACTGCATGCAAATGTGTCACTCTGATGCTTTCTTTTGACTTTGTTAATAGGAGTCTAATAGAGCCAATAACAATTTCAGAGCCCCTATCTTCATATATTTCCTCGTCATGCTATAACATGACAGAACAGTGAAGAGTAGCTTTTATATACCTATAGTATAGGCTAAGGTTGGACATATCATTTATTGAATAATGAAAGAGGCACTTCAAATAGTTGAAGTTTCAACAAAGGAGAATGAGAACCATCCTAAACCACCAAGTCACCTTTCCTCCAATGGCCTCCACTAAATCAACCAACAAGCAATTGATCCTGTCAGCAAAGCTGATAGAAAATATATTTATGTGAAGGAATAATTTTCTACAGTGGGAGTAATATTAGCCAATTGTTATCTGCCAGTGAAACGTGGTTGCATTTTACAAATGTATTTTTCGTTAGCAGGGAAGTCAATAAATACATTGATGCTACAGTGTTTTGATTCTTTGCAGGGGGGATTCTTAGGTAATTGAATTAACTGCTGTATAAAATAAATAGCGTGCCATAAGACATTACTCCTATGTGGAGAGCCCCAACCATATATTATGAAGGTTAGGAATAAGTTTTAAATTCACAGAAGCAGCTGGATGAAAACATAGCTATGCTTTCCAAAATACAGTGTTATAGCCATCTTCCAAATAAATAAATAGCAATAGCACTTAGACTTATATACCGCTTTACAGTACTTTACAGCCCTCTCTAAGCAGTTTACAGAGTCAACATATTGCCCCCAACAATCGCAGGCCTCATTTTACCAACCTCGGAAGGATGGAAGGCTGAGTCAATCTTGAGCTGGTCAGGATTGAAGGAATCGAACTCCTGGCAATGTGAGCAGAGTTAGCCTGCAACATTGCATTCTAACCACTGTGCCCCTGCAGCTCATATGGTTCATCACTGCTTATTTAAACATGGATCTGCTGGAGTTTTAATTTTTCTGCTCTCATGTTACTTTGTATTTTAGTTACAGTTGGAGAAGGCTGCTTATGCCGGTCTTATTAGTTGGCCTTAATTTGACTGTTTAGAAAGGGTATGTTATATATAGATGTTACTCTGAATTCATTTGTCTCTCTCACATACACATACAGAGTTGTTAAGCTTACAGGGTACAGTGATATTATTCTTAGAATTCTGAATAACATGATTAAAGTTTATCACTACTTAAGATTGTTCTTAGGTTTTTCATGTTAATTCTGCTTTAATTAAATATTAAATATTGACTCAGTTAATTTGGGGATTGTATTGTTGCTTCTATTCTCCTTCAGTGGTTAATCCACAGCTAGTTTGTAAACAGGGAGTCTTGTTAGACCATTTTAATAACATTTTCTATTGTTTGAGCAACTGAAAATTGTCTGTAAAATTTGCACTTTGCACCCACCTATGGAACACCATACACACCGAAGGTGAGATTGGCCCCATCTCTCCTGGCTTTCCAGAAATCCCTTAAAATTTGGTTGTGTCAACAGGCTTGGGTATTGCAAGAATGTGGTAATTGGTTAAATGGCTTAATTGTTTATATTCTCATGCTCTCTCTAGCCTTTCATAATATTATTTTTGTACTTTTGAATGTTTTTAAAATTGCTTTAATTGTTATTTTGTATGCCAACCAGAGTCACACTATGTGAGATGGACACCCATATAAATATGATTAATAAATAAATAACTAAATTGATGTAAAATGTCATATACTCTAAAATACCCTCATTCTTTTTTTACTTAAGTATCACCATTATAAATAATAATAATGAGAGTGGCACAGTGGCCTAGTAGTGAAAACACTCACCTCCCAGTCGGAAGGTTGAGAGTTCAGTCCTAGGTAGTGGCAGATACTGTATTTCTCTTGTAGGGCACAAACAAAAAGATATCTGCTGTGAACTCTGTGTGGCGGCAGGAAGGGCACCCAGCCAGCAAACACTCACCTCCATTCAGGGTTGTAAAAAGAAAAACAAATAGGGTTTTGAATCAAGTAAATAGTATCAGAATGCAAATTCTAAAATAAAGGGATCCTTCCTGGGCTGCTTTGGACTGATTCTTTTTTTCATATGTGTATGAATATTTGTGCGTAAAAGTCCCAGAAAAACAATTATAGTGCAGAAAAAACTGAGAAAAGGCCATCAGTATCTAAAGCTCTGAAAATTGAATATTACATTTTTATTTTGTGAATTCCAATTTATTTTCAGCCTAATCCAGTACTTTAGCCAAGCAAGTGTGTAAGCCTGTGGCCCTGTTCAGGCTTTATTTAACATGGAAGTCTGTCATTGTGGCTTAGTATCTCACAAATCTGTCCTTCAGAGACCATCTTTCATACAGCTCTCTCTTTCATTGGGTGTGGGCCAGAGGTGGGTTGCTCCCGGTTCGGACCGGATCTATAGAATCGGTAGCGGGAATTCCCCCCCGTTCGCCGAACCGGGAGCATTGGCCGACTGGCCATGCCCATGAACTGGGTCTCTTGGCAGCGCCATAGGTGCCGCCATTTTGTTTTTGGCTTCTGCACGTGCGCAGAAGCTGGGCTTTCAGCACTGCGCATGTGCACACGCACCCACGCGGCACAGGAGGAAGTGAACCGGTAGCAAGGTAACTTAGAACCCACCCATGGTGTGGGCCTTCCAGAACCAACACAGAAAGAGCTTGAAACAATATCAGCACAGACTGTTTCTCTGATATGGTAAAACAGCAACAACTATGCAAGGTCCTGTGTTTGGATCCTCTCAATTCTCTCTGAATCCCTGGAGATTGTTAACAATTTCTGCAGATGATACAAAGACAGATGGACAATAATTAGATAAATTATGTAAGTTATGATTTCACTCATAACAGAAAACATGAGAAAGATTCATCACCTTTGAGGAGAGTCAGTTTCTCCAGTGAGTTTACTTTAAGCCTAATAGTTGAATTTTAATCCTTTTTGTACTGTGGTTAGAAGTCATGCAGACTTCAATGTTGCAGGAAATGGCCGGGACATTTTCAGAAAGCCAATATGTTTATTTTGATTGTTAAAAGTATGAAGGACATAATGCAGGATGCCTCCAAGGAAATACTACTCAATTTTATAAGTATACATTTTATACTCCAGGGTGTTAACAACAGTGGGTCAAGTTAAACTACACTATTGAATAGAGAAACCAGAATAACAAAGTCATTTTGACGAATTTTTACTCTTCCTGTGTGGCACCAAATAAAATGTAAAAGGTTACACTGTTAATTCATAAACTAAACTCCAGCAATAGGCATCTTGTCTTGTAGTCTCATTTCTTAGATTTGACTGCTGTAATAGTTGATTTTTCAAACCACTCTACTCCTTAACTATCCCTTGGAGTGCTGTAGAAACATATTGATGCACTTGAAGCCTGGGATTCCATGTTAAATGAGGGAAAAGGACAAAAAGTGGTTGTACAAGCACAGATGGAGCAATTTGCACAATCAACACTAATGTAAAGAGCCATGAAATAACTAGTGTAATAGTTGACACAAAGAACTAAGAAAACTGGATTTCATCCTTACAATAGGGTGCAAATCAGTTTTTCTCTGAGTGGGAGAAACTTTGTGTGGTAGAAATTGGATACAATTTCAGATATTACAATTTTAGTTTTCATAATATTAATTATGATGGTTCTTCATGATGGTTGTGATTTTTAAAATTAACTTACCATGGCACTGTCTGAAACCTATGTTCATTTAATTCATTATTTCTTATCATGTATCCCAGGTTGATTCTGTCTCAGGGGAACAAGGCCATAGAGCAATCTAAGTATTTACAAGACAAGGGCAAGATTGGAAGGGAAACTCACAATGCAAAGCTATAAGCAGAACTTGAAGTATGGCTAGAATTCATTCCTGAAGTTCAGGCAAGGTGAGAGTGTCAGTGGCAAATCAATCCAAGAACTAAAAAGAACAATTTCAAGCGAAATCCAGTTCATAAGTCAGGAGGTGACAGATAGATATTCCTGTGCTAACTGCTAGGAATAGAAAAGATTTTAAAGCCCAAAGATCTGCCCTTTAGTTGCATCTCCTATAAGAAGATAAGAGTAGCTTTGCTAGATTAGCTCAAAGGCCATTCTAACCAACACCTTGATTCTCACAATGACCAACCAAGGATCTCTGGGATGCTCAGAAGAAACAAATGGGACATGCCCTTTTTCTCCATTGTTCCCCTACAACTGCTATTTGGAAACATGCATCTGCCAAAATGTTGGTGACACTGAATCTTAAAGTATAATAGCTTTTGATCAACCTATTCTTTGTTATTTTATATAATACCTCTTTAAAGCTAACCATGTTAGTTGCTATTGTGTGTGGAAAGAAGGACTTTCATTTGTCTGTTCTAAATCTCATTAGCTTTATTGGATTTCCCAATGAGGAATGCCCATTGGAAGATTTCCCCAAGGTCCCTTTTTCCCATGGCATGCATGATTTTATACAGCTGAGTGATCTCTCAGTTATTCTATAGCTTGATGGTGCTTAGCTCTTTTTTCCAAATTAGGTGAGAAACCATAATCTTCGTAATAGTCTGAATCTGGACTTCTGTGTTTATGACCAGGTAGAGTCAGCTGCACTTCAGATGATTCAAATGAAGGCCATGTTCAAATAAACAACATGAGGCAGAATAATTGCATGTGTTACCCGAAGTTGCCAGGAACCTTTTTAATCACTGAATATGTGCAGCTTCTTTTTACAAAGCAATTAAAACTGAAGGAGTAATAAACACGGCATAGTTATGTTCAAATCTGCAAGTTTAATTTGTACTTACGAAAAGAAGGAACAAATCCATTTTTTTTTACATTTTCAAAGCCTTGTAGATTAGGTAATTCAAATATTTGAATTTAAAAATCTTCCTTCTCTTCTTTTGGGAAAAATAGTTTTAAAACATGCCCAGGCAATTGATAAATATGGACGACAGAGGGAATTAAGAGATATTTAACAGACTCAAAGCAACTGGAGTTTCAGCTAATAGATGAAAAATGCATATTTGTCATATATTCTGCACAGGTGTAGAAGGTACCAGGCTCAACAGTAATACTGTGAGAGGGATCTAGGTGTCCTAGTGGACTATCATTTAAGTATGAGCCAGCAGCATGCTGCAGCTGCCAAAAAAGCCAATGTAGTCCTAACCTGCATCACTGACGGATAGTATTTAGATCATGAGAAGTGATAATACTGCTTTATACCACACTATTGAAGCCATACTTGGAATACTGCATTCAGTTATGGTTGCCACAATACAAAAAAGATGCTGAGACCCCAGAAAGAATGCAGAGAAGAGCAACAAAGATGATAAGAGGTCCAGAGGCTAAAATGTACAATGAACAGTTAAGGGAATTATATATGTCTAGCCAATGAAGAGAAGGTTCAGAGGTGATACTTGAGGTTCAGTACTTGAGGGGCTGTCATAGAGAAGAAGGGATCCAAAGCACTTGAGTGCAGGACAAGAAGCAATAGATGGAAGCTTATTAAAAAGAGATTCAACCTGGAACTAAGGAGAAATTGATGACATTGAGAATATAGAACAGATTCCAAGTTGTGGTTCTCCAATGCTGGAGGTTTTCAAGAAAAGATTGGACAGCCTTTTATCGAGGATTGTATAAGGTCTCCTGCCTTGGGCATGGGGGTGGATAAGAAGACCAAGGTCCTTTTCAGCTCTATGATTCTATGTTCTATTATCACATTCTGGTGTAAACATCTCTTCACCTGAAAGAAGAGAAATTGCATTAAAGGAATATTGTTATTATATCATCATCATCATCATCATCATCATCATCATCATCATCATCAATCATCTCCTTGAATTTCTTAGCTTTGTGTTTATTATGTGATGCCTCAGAAAGTTATGAACATTCACACAACTACTAAAAACAAGTTTCCATGTGATCAAATGAGTTGCTCTGTGGAAATAGAGTCATACACATAACGTCCATTTAGAAGAATCATTTCTCACAAATGGCAGTTCTGTGTGAAGGCCTTCTGTGGATCTCAAAGACCAGCAACAGGCCTCATACCTATCAAAGATTTGTTGCATCTACCTTACAGAGGGACAAGGCAGCTTGAAAGAGTTTTACTTCAACAATTATTCTAAAATGGAAATGGCACCTTTTTCTGGGTTGAGTAGCACAACTTTAGTCAAATTGTTAATGAATGTGAAAGGCTTTACAATGACAAGGTGGTGCTTGTGGAGGTGTGGATGAGAAAGTTTGGGGTTTGACATTTTTTTGTTTTTGTTTTTTTCTTGATTTTGCAAGGCTTTTGAGAATGGGAGTGGGAGTGGGAATGGGGGCATTTTATTTCCACCAACCTGGCCCAATCTATTTTTTCTGCTGATATCTGGTAGTCCAATCTCAGGGACCTTCAGAGTCTATAAATGGGAAGCTGAAGCTCCTGGGTCATAAAAACCTAAAATACAAAACACATACTAACAATACAAATGAATACAATATACATATAATACAATACAATATACAAAAGCAATTGAAAAATATTTATAATACGAAAATAGTGTTTATAAAACTCCACAAAACAAAAGCAAAAAACCTCAGCAAAGTAACATTGTAAAGACTATCCAAGAAAGTCTTCCCATTATTTCAAAGCTTTCCTGGCTGCTCCCACTTCCAAGCTGGCCCTGGCCCTCTGAAGAAGTTCCTTCATGAAGCCTCCCCTTAGAATTTATTTAAAATACGGGAAGCCATGGAGCCTACAGACAACAGATGACGTTCTACCCATCAGCAATTGCACTGAATTCTCTGCTCTGAAAGAAATTTGGAAAGTGAATTTCTCTTTTATCGAATTCAGCAAGAATTGTAGGGGCAATAAGGGAGGAAATAATTTTAAGGCAATGCTATCTTAAATCATTTAGGAAAGTACCAGACCTTTAAATTTAGTCAGAAACAAAGCAGAACCCAGTTGAACAACTATTAGAAATCATTTATCTCTCATGCTATATATTTTCATGGTAAACCACATTAAGCATAATGCAAAAAAGGAGTAATAAATAGTAAACATAGGAAATGCATGAGATAAAAAACTTCCTTAAATACTTCCATTGCTGAGAGGGCCACTTGTATCATCCCTTCTCCTATAGTGTGTACTGCATCAGTAGTTTTTGTGATATATATTAATATTTTTGTGTATTTTTAACAATTGCATTTATATTTGTCAATTGTTGACAAATAATTGTTGTGTACCATCCAGATTTGCTTCTGGTGCTTCTGGTGAGATGGGTAGCTATATAAATTTGGTTAATAAAGTAAATATATAAGAAAAGGAAAAGGAAATGGTGCTAAAACTAGCAATGCCATTTATTTTTTCACCTTTTTGCATAATGCCATTAGCATAAATCCACACATTTTTGTAAATTTCTTTTCGTTCTGTTGTAAACAGCTTCCATTATGTTCCTTCACATCCACTTTCCATTCACTAGGTTAGTAGATCAGTCCTCTAATATCTTTGCATATAGGATTCTTGACCTTCCCTACTTTGTACTTTCTACTATAGTTTTACTTTCTTTCACTTCCTGCCTTTGCTTCCAAGTCCATGTTTTCTCAAGATCCACTCTTAACATTGGCAACAACTATTCTAGTTCACATTTGGAATCTCTCATCATACCTGTATCCTTCTTTAATTCTCTTGATCTTCCACCAAAACAACCATATAATTTACAGTTTTAGAATGAGCTTTTAAAATGTCTGTGCTTTAGCCAAGCAAATGCAAAATGAGACGTATCAGAACAAAAAGAGATATTTCACAAGAAGAGTATTACATTCCTCTGTTCGCAACAGAATACCTTATGAAACCAGACTTGAAATTTTGGGACTTGAAAATTTAGAACTACGCCGCCTTCAATCTGACCTAAGACAAAATTATCTGCCACAATGTCCTACCTGTCAATGACTACTTCAGCTTCAACCGCAACAATACACGAGCTCACAATAGATACAAACTTAATGTAAACCGATCCAAACTTGATTGCAAAAAATTCGACTTCAACAACAGAGTGGTCAATGCCTGGAATACATTACCTGACGCAGTTGTTTCTTCCCCAAACCCCCAAAACTTTAACCTTAGATTATCTACCATCGACCTCACCCCATTCCTAAGAGGTCTGTAAGGGGCGTGCATAAGCGCACAATCGTGCCTACCGTCCCTGTCCTAATGTGCCCATATATTCATACTTCTTGTACTCATAATCATGCTTGTACTATTATATATTCTACACAGTGATGTATACTTCTGTCTTTATTTTTTATTTCTGATTTTTTTTTCCCTGATGCTGTTTTAGCAGAAATTTTGTTTTTCAAGTTGCTTCTTATCTGGATGCTTTTTTTTCTTGACAGACACAGCAATCTTATCTCATTTATATGTAAAACTGCATAAAAACTTTACTTACTAAGCAATGAATAATATTAATATGCTCATCACACACTGAAATATTCCAAAAATGTTTAATTCTGCTTTTTAATGAAAGGCAGGCATGTGATTAGAGCAGGGCTGTCAAACTCGCAGCCCACGGCCCAGATGTGTCACGCTCTGGCCATGCCCATGCCTGCTTTAGCAAAGGGGGGAAAGTTGCGATATGACAAAGGGGGCATGGCACCAAGATGGCGGGCTAGCGTGCGCTTAGGTGACCCCTGTGAAAGGGTCATTAGACCCCCAAAGGGGTCGCGACCCACAGGTTGAGAACCGCTGCCTTAAATTGATTTCTCTAAGTTTAATATGCTTAATTCATTCATAAGATTTTCTTGTGCTTTCCAACTTATTCTGATCAAACTTTTAGAAAATACTAGATGCTATTACCTGTTGTTGTTCACACTAAATAAATGCCGAACAGAACTTTGTTCCTCATGATTCTAGAACAGACAATGACTAACACATGGGGAGAAGGGGAGAAGGGGAGGAGCATGGCTAGTTTTGGATGTAGGCCAAATTTTTTTGGCCAGCCCTCATTGCTATTATGAAAAATCATTTTCGTTCTCCCAGATCTTCCCAAATTAAAACAAACAAGAATTATAGAGATCCATTATCTCTGGTAAAAATCTTCAAATGTAAATATCTATTAACAATCAGTTTATCCTCTTTTAATCTTTATCTTCACTTTAAAAGTTTTCTATATTAAGATATGAATCCTACTCCAATATTTCTCTGCTTTGTCACATGTCCACCATAAATGGTAAAAGGTCCCTTCTTTACATTTACATTCCAACATTCATTTGAAATACCTTTATACATTCTAGATAACTTGTCTGGTGTTAAATACCAGCAATATATCATCTTACAAAAAATTTCTTTTAAATTATAGTTTAATTATATAGTTTAATTATATGTGAATTTTAAACCTTTCGTCCACATATTCTCCCATTGTTCAAGCACTCACTTCTCTTTTCCCCTTCCCCTCCCCTCTGTGTACTACTATTTGCTTTTGTATTTTTGTATTTTATTCTATAAATTAATAAAATGTTAAAATGGGGGGAGGGGAAACCGAACAGTTTCTCCTGTTTTGTACGTCTGTTTAAAAACTACCTTTGAATTTTTCTCTATCTCTATTTCCTGTTTGAATTTCACTGTATAATCAAAAATATTGCTGATTCTACTTTCCTACAATTATTATTGTTTTTAGATTGGCCCTTTAGATTGATACTCTTTGTTCCGAATAATTCCCCTCCCCACATTTTTCTAAGTTTCTTGTTGTTTGCAGCTTGTTATGCTTTAACACTAACATTCACATTTCTGAGGGGGGGTAGGGTTTTTTGGGTTTTTTGTAATCTCCCTATTTCAGTCTACATGGGCTAATTATGAGTAGAAATATGGAATGTGGATGAGACTGAAGCTTTTTAAAATTTGATATTGGTAATATTCAGTTTAAAGCCATATTAGCAAAACTGGTGCAGCAAATCCCTGGAGATGCTCTAGGAAGCTGAAATCTGTCTCTTTGGAAATCATTCCCATGATAAACCATTTCAAAATATGCAACATTCATTTAATTTTATGTCTACATTACTAAGGTGAAAACCTTTTCATTAGTGACAGTGCTAAGCCTAAATGGAAGGAATAAATAAGAGGTAGAAACATAACATAGGTTTTCAGTTTTTATTTATATTGGAAAGATTTAGCTGGCCTAAAGCTAATGATTCAAGAACTCTAAATAAAAGTGGATGGTTTTAATAGTTTTAAAAGAAAGTAAAGATTTAAAAGTTTAAAAAAATGAAAATGGTTAAGTAACAAAACAAAAAGAAAGGAAGTCATGGGATTTTGTTTATTCTTTCGGGCTTTATCTATTTTTTTAACGTAATAAACTTAAAATTCCAAAAAAAAAAATTGTTTACTTACATCCAATGATTATTATCCCACAATCACATTTATTTTCAAGAAAATAACAAATATGGATTATTATTATATAACTACCCAGATTATTTGATCAAGCTGAATAACCATCAAATATTAGAATTTTTGCATATTTTATTCATTTACACTTGCTTTCAGTTAAAAACTATAGTTTCTTATGTGGACTTAGATTTATTTGGCAACTACATGGCATGTTGATGCCATTATTCTTGTCAAACATTTTCCCAAAGTAGTTTGTCATTGCCTATTTCATATGGTAAGAGAAAAAGAGTGACTGGCCCAAAGTTACCAGCTGGCTTTACACCCAAGGCAGGACTAGAAATTATAGCAGTAGCAGTTAGACTTATATACCGCTTCATAGTGCTTTACAGCCCTCTCTAAGCGGTTTACAGAGTTAGCATATTGCCCCCAACAATCTGGGTCCTCATTTTACCCACCTCGGAAGGATGGAAGGCTAAGTCAACCTTGAGCCGGTGAGATTTGAACCGCTGAACTGCAGCTAGCAGTCAGCTGAAGTAGCCTGCAGTGCTGCACTCTAACCACTGCGCCACCTCAGCTCTTAATTATGGTTTCCTGATCCAGTACCCAGTATCTTCAATCACTACTTCCAATTGACTCTCATACTTCATTTACTCTCACGGTTCTTTTATCTAAAGCAAAATGATTACATCTTAAATATATCTTTAGAAAATTGTTCAATCCATTATCATCCACACAGAGTAAAATATCTAACCCACTATGGTATTTCCAAGGAAGCAAAATGAAACCCAAATTCAATAAGGTATTGACAATTTCTAGGGAGGATACAGACTTCAGAATTCTAAAATTTTATTTATATGGAATTGTTTAAGTACGAAAAACTTGGTTTGATTCCAGTATGGTTGGATCAACTAGTTCATCATTGTAGTCTATATAAAGTTGAGCATACATATGTGAATTAACATTAACATTAACAGTATCCGGAGGCAAATGTTTAAGGTCCACAGCACAAGTATTAAGTTGTGTGAAGTTACATGTTATGGTAAAGAAAAAAGTCTACACCTCTAAGATTTTGCCATCATAGATGACAAAAGTATAGGAAAGAAGGGACTCTTTCTGGATATTGGAAAAAAGAGATCAGAAGTATTCCAAACTAATGAAAACAAAGACCAAGAAAGGAACAAGAGGAAAACCTTTACTTGTTATCCCTACTTGTAATACCCTGATTGGATAATTGAAAAAAAGAAACAAATAATTGACAATTAAATAAAAGAAACAAAGACCTACTACTTCTGAAGATACAACTCTAATAATCCCTCTCATCACATTGTCAATTGTTGCCAACTAATTGATTAGTAGTAATTTGATCCAGTTATCTGTCACTATCTTTTCTGTTGCACAAATACTTCATCTTCATAGGTTCCTTCTCTTGCATATCTTACACAGAAAGGTGTTTCTTGTCAACATGCTTCATTTGAGACTTGATCTTTCCCATGCATAGAGATTAATTCATCTTTTGGGCCTTTAATCTTCTTGGATGGTCTTGGATCATAACTTTAAAAATCCATAGCAGTCGGGTAGTTGGGTATGCCTTAGCGTTGACATATGTTCTGCTTTGATGGATAAAAGGCAAGTGTTGATTATTTCCGTTTATCCCAAGCAGATTGACCAACTGTGCTAAATTACTATCTATATATTATGCTTATTTTTAAAGATTCATTTGCAATCCATAGTCTGTTTTTCCTGCACTCGTTCTCTGAGTGTTCATATAATTCACTCCTTTCTTTTCAGGGTATTTTCATTTGTGAGCTGTGCAGGGTAGCATTCTTTCAGCATGGAAAATTTAGATAGCTTTTTGCTCCCTTCTCATTGGCAATGTAAGAGAAACTTTAGGGTGTAATTCACTTGTTACATCATGTTGAATGCATCATAAAACAGAGAATAATAGAGTTGGAAGGGACCTCAGAGATCTTCCAGTCCAACCCACTGCTTGAGCAGGAGACCCTACATCATTTCAGACAAATGGTTGTCCAGTCTCTTTTTGAAAACCTTCAGTGATGGAGCACCCACAACTTCCAAAGGCAAGCTATTTCATTGGTTAATTATTCTCACAGTTAGGAATTTTCTCCTTAGTTCTAGGTTGCTTATCTCCTTGGTTAGTTTCCATCCATTATTTCTTGTCTTGCCTTTTGGTGCTTTGGAAAATAGTTTTACCCCCTCATCTTTGTAGGAACTCCTCAGATATTGGAACAGTGCTCTCATGTCTCTCCCCCCCCATTCCTTCTTTTCATTAGACTAGACATATCCAATTCCTGTAACTGTTTTTCGTACATTTTAGCCTCCAGCCCCCCTTACTTATTTTTGTTGCTCTTCTCAGAACTCTTTTATGCAATAACCTCATGTTGTTTCTACATATTTTTTCTCATTTAGGTTTGTTGGTTGACTGATAGTTTACAATGGTTCACAGTTCTTCTCTCAGTTGCTTTGATTCTCTCTGAATCTGGATGTTTGGTCCACTTTATTCACTTCACATGTTGATTTTTTCTATGACAACATCCAGGATCCAATATTCTTTATAATGTATATTCAAAAAACACACATTTTCACACTTCCAGAGTTCATTTTGCTTCTGTTTTCATATTTGGAAATACCATACTTGTCTGGCCTTGATTGATAATCTGCTTAGAACTTCTTTCATAATTCTGCAATTAAAAACATGTCCCTTGCAATTTATACTAGGGAATTAATCTTTATCACTATTATTCTTTTCTTCTTGGGGTACCTGTTATTGTTTTCTGGTGCTCAATAATCTCTGTTTTCAAGTATTCTGTCACGTCATTAATAATGTACTCACTTCCCTGTTTTGAACATTAAATATGAAGTATTCTTCCAAACTTATTACAGACTCTTGTAATGTATGCTTTAAAATTATCCATCATTTGATCTTTTCCTCTGATCACTGAACACATGACTGGAGACTCATAAATAAATGTCAAAATATTTCTTTTTGGAGTTTTAGTCTTTATGGATTCACCAATATCATTGTGAATCTTCTCTGTATGACATTAAATCTCTCTTTTCTTAAGCTAAAGAAAAGTAGTTTTGGCTCTCATTTACAAGATAGATTTCATATTGCAGGGATCTATCTTCATGATTCCGCAAATCCCCCTTTCTCCATCCTGGGGAGGAGCCAGCATTCAGGATGGGTTGTTCTCATCCAATCTGGTTTCAGGACTGAGTCTATTTTTTTTCTTATTTAGATTAGGGTCCGCCTCCTGCAGCCCCAGATTTGACTCGTCCTTTCAGGAGAAGGACGCTGGTAACTGGACTCCCATCCTAAATTCAGTTAATTCACCAAAATTAGGTCTTTTTATTTTCCAAATTCAATTCTATCATCTGAGCAATTCTGAAAGAGCCACTAGGTGGCTCCATCGAGTGGAAATTCGCTGTCTCCATTCAGGCAGGAAGGAAGGAATTCGGCTTCGTTTTGGACGGTTTGAATTCCCCCCCCCCTTCCCCCCCCTCCCCCCCCACCTTTGTGAAACCCCCCCATTCCCCCCCCTTCCCCTCCCAGCTTAGAGAAAGCCCAGGGGGTGCTTCAGATCGCTGTTTTAGGGGTTTCCGATCCTCGTTTGTACCCCTCTGGCCTAAATTGATCACACGCTGGAGCAACTGCTCGCGTAAAAGTTTTACTGCCCGTTTTTACCGCGCGTGAGTCTCCCGCGCTATTTCGGATTGCATAGCCTTCGGATCCCCGACTCACAGCTGTTCTCCTGGAAGCGCTAGAGCAAACGCTCGCGCAAGCTGCCTTGCTTTACTTGGAGAGTCA